>ML105867.1:0-17177 GCA_003697995.1 Taxidea taxus jeffersonii | reverse complement strand
TCCAAACAGAGTATGTATACAATACACAAACTCTACCCCCTTAGTATCTGCTCTAGCTTTTGTTTGGTTAAAGAAAACTGATCTCTTAGTTTGGGAAACACAAGACCATAGTAGACATGTCTTCATCGACTTTGCACAATGTTCCACTGACAGTGTCATCAGGCATGAGAATACTAAGTGGAAATCCAGTCAGTATTCTGATTCTAGACAAAATTCCTCCCAACCCCTATTTTGTACCATGACTAGTAGCTAGGATCACTTACTCATTCTTTGGTTCAGTGATGTGAGGATGTGAAAAATTACAAGGTGGCACTCTCAATTTTCAGTTCATTAGAATCAACTCTTTGCTCTGCTAGAAGCATTTATCTCTTGGGCACACTAGGATTAGAAGAAAAAAATTACATTTATTATTATCATTAATTATGTTTGTGACAGGGTCATTCCTACTTCTATCTTCTGGTCCCCAGATCTAGGTAACCTGGTCATGTGGGGAAAGGCATCATATACTGACCTTTGTTTTAAGGCTTAAAATGTACCTATAGTATGACACTCCAGGATTGTAACATGTGTTTTCCTAGTGTAATCTGTAATTGAGTCTTCACCACTCTGCCTTATCATTCTGTCAAGCTGCATGCTTTAGAGTAAAGAGAACATGGTAAGACAATTGAATACCTTGACTTTGAGCCTATATATGTACTTTCTTCATATAAAATCTGTCCTTTAGTCAGTAACAATATTGTGTAGTGAAGACTCAGGCATTCTAGAGATCCACAAATGGTGATGTCAGCATATGCCCTGAGGCAGAAAAAGCAAATTTATGTCCTTATTATGTATTTCATTGATTACAACCTCTGCCTCCTCCAAGATGAAAACCATTTTGTAAAATCAGCCTGCCAACATCCACTGTCACCAAAAGATGTGTTGATCCCCTTTCCCCAATGAAGAGTGTCATACAGGCTCAGTGTTGATGCCTTATATGGGCACAGTTTGTCATTACACTCTAAGCCCATTCTGGATGATCAGCCTCATTATCTCTTTCCTAAGCTACCTTATCTGCAATCTCATTTTGTTTTATTAAACATCTGGATCAGTGTAAAATATTGTCTCAACTATTTCTTCTACTCAAAGGACACAACAAGTCAAAAGACAAGATGAATCATACTCTAATCTTTTTCTTTCCTTCTCTTCCTCCATCTTTATGGTCTTATGCATGTGTCCTCTCAGGTACCTAGAGGAATTTGACTTTATGGAAGTGATAAAATATCTCTTTTTTGTATCTAACATTTTCTCATATGAATAGCAAAATTATCTTCTCACTTTATTTTACAGGGTGAAGATATGATTGAATCATTGTAAGGAAATGTTAGTCACATTTTTAGAAGATATTTTATCTAGATTCTGCTGACATTAATTGCAATGTTTCTTTGTCATGCAGTTACATCTGCTATATTCTGATCTATCATAGCAGTGGATGAAGTGTGGCAAAATTTGTATGTGTTTAGCTGATTAAAATTTGCTGTAAAGATTCAGGCAATATGAGCTGTACACATTGATTTATGAATTTATCTGCACATGGAAAATGTGACATTTGCTGTGTAAACCCCTAAGGGACAGGAATCAGAACTTCTCTAGGATGAACATAACGCGTAACTGTTGCCTGAGGAAAGTTGCTAAGAAAAAAGTTTACCAAATTATAGTTACGGAGATGATAAAATTTTGCTTTCCTTGTCAGCCAATTACCATCTTTCAGTGGTGATTTTAGAAATCATTTGAAATTAACTTTACCTGTTACATAAAATAATCAGTGATACTGGATGAGGATTAGGAATATAATTTTAATATTCAGTTCTTTACATTTGCTTATCTTTAAAGTAAATGTATGACCATTATATAAATTTTTACTAAGGAAGTTAAAAAAATGGTCATGTTAGATTTTCTTTGCTACTAAATACATAGTTATATTGATGGAAGGTCAAAACTTTCATTAGACATTTGAAATCTGGCATTTAATTTTGTCAGCAGGTAAAGAAGATGTATTTCCTCCTTTCATCTAGAGGTATAGATTAGGCATCTTGAAATTTAAACATCTTGGAATGTGAAGTTTGGGCAAGATTACCTAATTTTTTACAAGGTTTCACCTCTGGTTAACAGCAATAAAATGTTAATTTAGTCTTTGCTGGGACATATTAGCACTATAACTCAGAACAGTTTGATATGCTAATTCTGAAATTAAAATGGCTTTGATTAATGCATCAATCAATGTAAAAACTATTAGTTGTCTAAAATGATGAAGCTGATCAAAGCTGCCAAAGTGGTATGACAATGCTCTGCCAGGGTTATATGCTAAGTGATTCAGGGAACTATTAATGAAACCTCTGTTTTATAATAAAACATCTGGAAGTATGAATATTATGTGCAGTTTCCCATGCTATACTGGCTGTACACATTTTAAACTAGAAAATGAATATTTTGAAATTTACCTTTCTACTAGTGTTAACTTTATTTTGCAGGTGATAAGCAACAAAGCCTGATGAAAACATAAACTCTTTTCTTCAGTGTTTGCTGGTTAAGATCATACAAACTGTTTTCAAAATAGGCTGTATAATAAAACATGATGATAGGGGCGCCTGGGTGGCTCAGTGGGTTAAAGCCTCTGTCTTCGGCTCAGGTCATGATCTCAGGGTCCTGGGATCGAGCCCCGTATCGGGCTCTCTGCTCAGCAAGGAGCCTGCTTCCTTTCCTCTCTCTCTGCCTGCCTCTCTGCCTACTTGGGATCTCTGTCTGCCAAGTAAATAAATAAAATCTTAAAAATAAAAAAAATAAAAGGGACGCCTGGGTGGCTCAGTTGGTTAAGTGGCTGCCTTTGGCTCAGGTCATGATCCCAGCGTCCTGGGATCGAGTCCCACATCAGGCTTCTTGCTCGGCAGGGAGCCTGCTTCTCCCTCTGCCTCTGCCTGCCACTCTGTCTGCCTGTGCTCGCGCTTTCTCTCTCTCTGACAAATAAATAAATAAAATCTTAAAAATAAATAAATAAATAATAAAAATAAAAAAATAAAAATAAAAATAAAACATGATGATAACAGGAAAATATTTTCTTCTGCTTCTAGCTAGCTGGTAGGCTAAGAAGGATTTATTCAATTTATTTTTTATTGACATCAAATTGTTTCATAAAATAGACAGCCATAGGAAGAATCCAATAACCATCATGTGTTTTTTTCTTCTGTACTTTTTCCTGTCTCACTTTCACATTTATTGTACTTTTCCCTACTCAATGCCATACCTTGGAATTGTGCCATAATTCATATTCATGGTTATTTCTTTGTCATTCAGAATACTCTTCAACCCTAGCCTATTTCCTGAAATATTACAATCCTTGATGGTTGCTATCCTTATTTACTTTAAACTCTACTGATATGTCTTAAGTCTATATTTAAAAAGTTTTCACTTTTGATACTTTGTATGAGGCAAAATGTTTATATAAAATTTAGTGGTTTGGGTATAATCTTTATCACAACTGTGTGTTGTGTTTACAAGTTTATTTTAAAGAGTTATTTCCACTTCATCCAGTCCATTGAATTCTACAACGTTGTACTTAATCTTCACAGTACTCTTGGTGAGGGTATTCTAGTCACTTAAATCTTAAAAGTCACACACAAATCATATTATTCAATCTGTTTGGCAATTGGATTCACTGTCAGAGACAGTTAGGATCTCATTTCTCTTGTCAACACCCTTACTAATAAGAATTTATCTGAAGACTATGTGTGCTAAGATGATTAGGGGGCATAAAAAATGAATGGGATAGCTAACAAACAAGAGTTAAGCAAATTAATGTATTACAAACTGGGCCTAAAGATTTGTGCGTACATTCTTCTTTTCTGGTGTTGGGGCTTATAATATTAATAAAGTGGTACTTTTGATTTACCTTGGATATTTTTCTGAATAGCTCACGAAATTTTAAATTTATGTTCTTAATTATCTGACCTTTTTATTAGTTTCCACCCTCTGAAAACACGACCTAAATTCCATCCTTCTCATATCTTCTAACAGAATCATAAGTTCTATGGACTATTTTTATATTCTAAACATACTTATTTTCTATACAATTTGGTTTATCCATGATTATATATTTTTAATTTTAAATAATATGACTGAAGACTAGAAGAGTAAGACTATGACCATACTTTTTTTTTTTTTGCTTTATTATTTTCAATTTTTCTACTGAATACCCTAAACTGTGGTGAAGATGATCTTCTTCTCATTGCATAAATAGCTGTGATTTCCCAATCTTTATGAAGATATTATATCCAAAACTTTAGCTTTGGTAACTATACCACAATATTGCATTTTCACATTACTATCTCTTAATCTTCAGTAGGAAAGCTGACAGTAAAAGATGTGTCTCACACAACAGCAACATTTGCATAAAAATGGTCTAGACAGTTTCTGATATTGCAGAGGATGCACAAAGGTATTCTCTCTGAATACTGACTGTTCTCTAAATTTTGGCCAGACTTTTAATTTTAATCGACCATTAAAAACATCTACTATCTATTGTAGAAACAACCCTGCTAAAGTCTTAGATATGTGTATTTGGGACAGAGAATATACTGAACACAAGGTAGTATCTCTCACACCATTGCATGAGTTAGTGCCAGCCTGGATATGCCTTACAGATATTTCTTGCCAACTTGAGATCAGCTAGTTCTCTGTATTTGTTGAAGCATACCGCAAGCAGTTGCCTATGGTTATGAAAAATCACTTAGCACTGGATGCCAATCTCATGAGCATATTTAATGTACGTGTTAACCTTGAGTTTAATAGCTGCACATCTATGTATCACTTCATTCGGTCCATTATTGGTAAGAAACATATGGGCTGAGAGATAGCCAAGGAGTTGCATCATATTTAGTGTACCTACTTTTCAAAATCCTGTATGAAGCAATTTCAAACTAAGTCTCAGTGTCGTGCAATTTAAGGATATGAAAATAACAAAGACCATCTGAATGTATCTAGACATTCTATGATAAGTTATAGCCTACTTAGTTTATAGTCTACTTAGTTTAAAGCTTAAGATTCAAGAACTTTGATAGACTTTACATATGTCTTTTAAGATTTAAAAACTACAATGGAATAAAAATTTAAAACAGACACAAATTAAGATTTAAATCATAACCCAGAAGTCAGAAAATCATTTTCTTATCTCTCAGAGTCATATTATGTGGTATAAGGGAGAACTAAAAAAAATAAAGTCATCTATGATTATGCCCTTTCCACTGTTATTCATTTGAAGTTATTATAGTGTGATAAAATATATTCTGGATTCTATCTATGTGTTTATCTATTGCTTTAATAATGTATAACTGATTTTTAAAGAACTGTACATATTTAATGTATACAATTTGATGAGTTTGGACAAATACACCCATGATACCATTACCACAATCAATGTAATAGACATATGCATCACTACCCTATTATATAAAATCACATCTTCCTTACTTATTCTTATGGAGATGACACTTAGATCATCTCCATATCTTGTCTATTGTGAAAAATAGCTATCCTAACAAATGTAAGTTGGTATCTCATTGTAGTTTTGATTTGCATCCCCCTCATAATTAATGATGTATCTTTTCATGTACTTGTTGGTCATTTCTACATCTTCTTAGGAAAAATGTCCTTTGCCCAGTTTCAAATGGCTTTTTCTTCACATTGTTGCATGGGTTTCTTACATATACTGGCTATTAACCTCTTATCAGAGATCTGATTCACAAGTATTTTCTCCCATTTTGTAGGTTGCCTTTTCATACTGTTGATCATTTCCTTTCATGTACAGAAGCTTTTTAGTTTGATGTTGTCCTACAACTCTATTTTTGTTTTTGTTGCCTGCACTTTTGCCATATCCAAGAAATCATCAATAAGACCAATCTGGAGAAACTTTTCCCCTATGTTTTCTTCTAGAACTTTTACAACTTCCGATCTTATGTTTGTCTCTAATACATTTTGGATGTAAAGTGGGGGTTCAAGTTCTTTTTTCTTTCTTTCTTTTATTTATTTATTTACTTATTTCGGGGCATGTGGATATTGTTTTCTCAGTACCATTTATAAAGTCTGTCTTTTCTCATTGTGTGTTCTTGACGCACTTGTCAAGGATCAGTTGACTGTATGTACATGGGTGTTCTGGATTTAAATCAGCCTACCTGTTGATGTGTGTGGGTAAATTCAATTTCTGCCCTAACTTTTGACACAATGAAGACTTAAGTACTAAAAGAAGTCAGACAAAAGGAGGTGGTTCAGGGACCTAGAAACAGATTCATGCCCTAAGGCAATGAAGGCAGTGAGAAGGTAAACCCAGCTGTAGTGCCAGAGGGAAGTCAGGTGCCAACAGAATACAGTGTCTGAATGTTGTCAGGGTGGAAGTTGGCAGCTGGTATTGACAAATCTGTTAATAGTTGAGGGTGGAATATTGATAAGCAACAAGCTGACAAATTCCTGTAATGTAAAATCATGAGGGATGAAACACTAGACTATCAAAGCAGAAGAACATGCTTTTTAAAGGTAGTCTTAGTAGATAGCAAGGTCTCATTCTGGGTTTGAATTCAGAGAAAATATTTCATGTATTTTGGGGAGATTGGAAAACCAGAGGCCAGGTTCGAGGATTTTGTGCCTTTTGTCCAAGACAGATTGGAGAGGCAAAAATTCATACACAGGGAAATACAGCAAAATTAGGAATGCAAAGCTGTAGCTGGATTAATTACCGGACAAGATGGCTTTATGCTCATGACAGTGATATATTCCTTATGTTGATCAAGTCTAATTTCCCCTAGAAACTGAGACAGTGTTCTGTGATGGTAGAAAAAACTGGAAAAATTTTATAAAGGCCTCAAAATTTCCTCAAGTGCAAAATATATATGATAATACCACCGCAAAGAGTTGTGAGAACTTTGAAATGTTAACATGATCCAAGGGTGTGATTCCTCATTCACACTGCCTTATGATGAAGACTGCTGGATGGTCATCAAAGTCTATTTTTCCTTCTTTTTGAGATTATAAGCACACTGAGTTTCTCATGCCCTCTCTGCAATTATTTTTATGACAGTGGACCTCATGGAGAAGTGATATGTGCCATTTGAGGTCTATACATTCAAGAAAGAGGTATTACATTTCCAAGATCTCTTTCCTTTCTGTTAGGTGTATATGGACGGTACCCAGACTCTAAAGGATGGTGTAACAACAGAGCCTGCATCCCTGACTCAGCACATGCAAGGGAGCTTCCCACCGACTTTTTCATCCATGCTAGACTGTGTGTATGTGAGCAAGAAATAAACTTCTATTTTGTTTGCTGCAGTACATATTTGGATTTGCTTATTGAAGTGTTTTCAGGGCAACTACTTAGATTGAGCCCTGGATTTCTCATACTCAACCTTTAAAAAATTTTTCTATAATTGCCTTTCTATTCTATTTTTCTTAAATGCTATTATCTTCGGGGTGCCTGGGTGGCTCAGTGGGTTAAAGCCTCTGCCTTCGACTCAGGTCATGATCCTAGGGTGCTGGGATCGAGCCCCACATCGGGCTCTCTTCTTGGCAGGAAGCCTGCTTCCTCCTCTCTCTCTCTGCCTGCCTCTCTGCCTACTTGTGATCTCTCTCTGTCAAATAAATAAATAAAATCTTAACAACAAAAAAAAAGAATTTAAGATTTTAAAAAAATGCTATTGTCTTTTATCAGTACCACACCAGTTTTCTTGTTACTAAATTACAGCCCTTTATTATTCAACTTCATAAAAACTTTAACCAGATGCCACTGTTGTTATATTTTACTTATATGTACATATTTTATGTATTATACACACATATATATATACAAATATATAGTTTATATATATAATATAAAGTAATATATATTTTACTTTATTTTTATTGCTTTATTTTTGTTATTTTGTTTTCAAAACAAAAAGCCTTTAACTTCTCAAGTCATATATTCACTGATTATAAATTTTTGATTCATGCAAGATATAGAGAGATACAAATATCTCAAGGAAGGTAAGATGTTAACATTAATATGGGTATTGGAATTGGAATTGCATTTCCAAATATAACTGGAAGTTACTCTGTGTGGTTGGCAATTTCCTCCCCTAATAATAATTTAATACATAGTATGCCTCTCCTCCTACCTTTAAACCAGAAAGATACATGAATAAAAATAGCTCTTTTAAACCAATTCTTCTTTGGGATCCTGATAGAGAGTATCAATGGCATTTATTTAAAATATTGATTGAGTTTTTTGTGGTGTGCTTTAAAATTCACCTTTGCTACATATTAAAAAAACTTTAAAATCAGTATTCTGCAAGAAAAATTAAGGTTCAATAATGATTTCGGAAGCAGGGTGCTAATTAGTGCTGACAAATATTTTACATCATAGACATCTCTTTCAGCTTCTCTGTATGACATTGGGAAAGCTTCCATTTAGAAAACAGTTCAACTTGGACAAAATGTTGTAACCTGAGGATATGTTATAAAGAATGTATCTCTTCAGCATTCAAAACAATAAATATCTTATAGTATTAGGTAGAGAAAAGAGTTGTCAGGTTCCTGCTCCATCTCTGATTAAATATCCATTTAAAGTGATATCTGACACAGTTGTCCAACGGCCACCACAATGATCAATCTCTCTGGATCTCTATAATACCTGCCTCTCTCCAATATATATCATGAAACCTGTGTAATGTGACTACATCTTTCGGCTTCAAGGAAATATATCACAGACATGTATGTCCACACATGTTCATGACAAGTAATACAAAAAATGGCCACATAAAATCAATTTTTATTTTTATGTAATTGCTCCTGAGGATATTGCAAAACACCCTTTACAGAGAAATCAGTCCCACAAATTATCTTAATATTTGGAGAAAATAAGCATTTCCCCATTAATTATAATTGGCAAACTTATATTTCTAGTTTTCCTTGGCGCCAATATCTTCAAGATGTATTATTTCCAGGTTACAAAAACATGACAAATATCTAGAATTTTGATTCACTGTTTTCCTTTGTATTGCTATTATTTTTTTAAATAGTCTATTGGGATTTTTTCACTTCACGTTATTTTGTTTCTGTTTATTTTACATATGGTAAATTTTACAGCATAAAGTTTCAAATGATAGAAGTGAGTGACAGTAATTATTAATTTGTTAATATTTTAGAAAATATTAACTAAAAGATTATACTATGAATGAATGCATGAATATACTGACACATAATAAATATATAATATTTATCTCTGTATGTAGATATAATTGAAAACAATGATACATAATCATTTCAGCAAAAGATTATAATATAGCCTTATTTTATTAAAATAATTGTATTAAGCTATTATTTATATTATCACAAAATAATTTTTAATTTAAATTCATTTCTACTTATTTAATTACATTGCATGTGAATGAAATAATTTTTATTGCAGACTATCAAATATTTAATCTTTTTCAATTTTGTGTTATATGAAACATAGCAATGGAATCCTCATTCTTTTTTTGTGCTAGACTTTTTTCTTTAGATATAGTACTAGAAGTGAAACTACTGGGCAAAATCTTTCAACCTTTTTGAAGTTCTTGAAACATAATGGCAAATTATTTATATTAAAAAATCAATTTTTATTCCAAAGATTAATGTTTGGGAATTAATTTCCACATTTTCAACAACTTGATTATTATAACTTAAAAATATATCTAATTTGATAGTTTAAGAATATTTTACTTATCTGTTCAAAATACTGTCAATTACTACTAACAATGTGAATGTTTTCAAGTGTTATTAGCAATCTTATACCTGTTTCTGTGAATCCTTAATGCATTTTTTGTCATTTTCATTTGAGTGTTGTTCTTATATTTCTGTATTTACAAACATATTTATGTATTAGGGAATTTTTAAATATTTATTATTAATATTTTCCAAGTCTTTTATTTGTCTCAAAATATTTATATTATGTTCAGTGCTAACTATGTTTGCATATTTAAATATATTAATTTCATTGATACTATTTTCTGCTCAAGTTTTCTGTGTCTTCAAGCTCTTCCTGGATACCTTAGTTTACAATGACCTCTAACCATTTGATTAAACTCATTATAAACATTATACTTACTTTTTAACTACTTTTTAAAATTCTGTATTTTATATGTGTTATTTACCTTTCTATTTTATTGAATGTATTTATACCTTGATCTCTAAATATGTAATTTTCTTTAGAATTAGGTTGTTCATCACTATTCTGTTTTATTACTATAGTTTAGCCCTTTCACAATGACTAGCCCATGACCTTGCATGTGAAATTATTTGGTAAGTATTCTGATTTGAGCATCTTTTTCATTATTTCATATATAGTAGGTAAAAATAGATATTTATACACAACCTTTCTTTTAAAAACTCTGTTATTTTAATATAATTCTATTTAACATTTCTAGTTCAATGTCTTTTTTTCTGTATGAATATATCAATAATTGCATTTTATTTTAATCGGAGATATGCTTTTAAGAATGCTTTAGTATTATCTTTAAATTTATGTTACAGTTACCTAGACAGTTATTAGAACACTAAAGAATAGTAACCTTTGCCAAAATAGAAAAGATCTTAAGCTTTATCCTAAAGAAGATGAAATAAGTATCGATAATATAACTAGAGCTTAAAATATAAATATTCTAGGGTATTTATGAATCTATGAAATTTAGAAAACTGTGTTGGTTTATATTGAATAAAAATCTGAAACTTTCATGATTCAGTAGCTACCCTTGAGGGTAGCAGCATATGCAGTCTATGCTTACTGTGCAATAGTATTAATGTTTTGTTGGATTTGGTTTTTTTGTTTTGTTTTGTTTGTTTTGTTTTGTTTCTTTTTGAGATCTCTCTCTCCCTCCAGCACATTTTTTGACTGAGATATTGCTTTCTATGAAAGGAAAAATACTTACTGCTAAATAAAATGTAACTCTTCACAACTTACCAAGTAAAGAAATAAGCTATTAAAATTAAATAACATATTTGAAAGAAAAATTAAGAAACTGTCAAGAGAAGTAGATTGCTTTTATAACGCTACTTCAGTCCTGAAAAATATTATTAGATAAGACCTTAATGGCTTTGACTGGTGTTCCTGATTAAATCTGAAGTAAACCCACTTAATGTTTAATGATCCTTTACTTGTTCCTTTCATTCTTATAAAAAGTAGTAGGTCTGGGAGTAGACATTTATGATTATTCAAAAGAAAAAAAACAAGGTATTAACTGATAAAGTTGTTTGTAGGAGTGAAACTCCTATCCTTAATATTTGAGATTTACTCTAGGATATAAATCATGTTTTCAGTTACCAAAATTAAACAACTCTACTGCTATGAGATTGAGAAGACAGTCTTCCAAAGTTGTTATTATTTTTTTTCCTGTAGCACTTGGGTTAGAATTGTTTTTAAAAATTGGCACATACAGTTAATGGGGCTGGAAAATTCTGAATTTACTACACAGATCAATTGAAGACCCAGGGATAAATTGATGGTGTGGTCTTGAAGCCAAAGGCAGTGTGGAATTAGAAGTCTTTACTCTCTTGGGGGACTTTAGTCTTTTCTTTTAAAGGTCTCAACTGATTAGATGAGGCACACCCACATTACTGAAGGTAATCTGCTTTATTCAAAGTCTACCTCTTTGAATGTTAACCACATTTTAAAAAATACCTTTGCTGCAACATCTAGATTGGTGTTTGACTAACTGGGTACCATAGCCCAGCCAAGGTGACACATAAAATTAACCATTAAGATGACTATTCTTATTTTAAGCCAATTTAGTTAGGACTTCTAATACTTTCAAAAGCATGTTATCAGAGAGAAAGTGAAGGAAAAAGCAAGAATAAAAATGGAAAAACAAATATGAAACAACAAAAAAAATGAGCTTACTAGTGATACGCAGTCTGTCACAATATACCCTGTATTATGTTTCTGTGAATTTCATAAGACTGTAGCTTTCTTCTTTAACTTAATGTGAAACTGTAGAAATTCCCCTATACTCAAGCAGTAGAAAAACAAAACTCTTTGTCTCATATTTATAAGTGTAGTTCTGTGAATTTAGGAAAGGAACTGGTTCAACTCATCCTGAGTTTTAGCTCTCATATTAAAACATCTAACAAATTTTATATGGTTTGACCAAGGTGGAAGATAGACATCGACAAGAATGATAATGTTGGGATTTTAATCCACTAGATCCTTGTTCTGTACACTTCTTTTTTCAGATTTAATTTTTGAAATATTAAATAATACTGACTCAGTTTCTGGGAAATTCCCTACATCAGACCTTGATGCTACCAGATGAATAAAATCTATTCTATAATGAAATATCTAAGCCATGGTTCCTTTTGAAACTATGACCTCAGGATAATGAAGGAGAATAAGGTTTTATCTTTCAAGTATTAATATTCATTATTGCCAACAGTATCTTTTCTATATATGCAGTCATATTTTGCTTAGAAAGCTGAATTTTGCATATAATATGTACAATTCAAGAAATAGTTTCTGAATATATTAATATAAATATTTGTCTATGATTTTCTGATTACTAAATTGATTTCTTTTTATTTATTCCTACTATAAATGTCTCCCTTTTCCAACAAAAACCCATAGAACATATGTTAAGGTCACTTTTAAAATGGCATGACTGACAAACCAAAAGAGACTCTTAACGTCATAAAACAGACTGAGGGGGGTGGGGGGGAAGAGGGGTTGGTAGAGGGTGGTGGGGTTACATTATATGTTTAAATAAAAAAGCTTAAATAAAAAAAAAGAAAATTGAGAGGAAAGTAAAAAAAAAAATGGCATGACAATTTTTCTTCAAATTCCATAAAGCTATAAATCTAAGGATCTAAATGGAATGTTAAAAGAATATCATATACAGTCTAATTTCAAATATTTCTCTTATGTGTACTTGTTCTAGAACATAGCTATTTCTGGACAAAAACAAAGAACATTTCTGCAAGCAAGCAGCAAGAGTTTGGATTTCCTGTGAGGATTCCCTATTCTATTCATGAAAACCTATGAATCATACTTTTAAATTATATTGTTAAAAGAATATTATTAGAAGTTACTTCACCCTACATTTGCCCTGTGTTCAAAAAAATAGTCACAAAGTAAACTCCCTATTTGAATGGCAACTCAAGTGTTCTTTCATCAACCAGGGTCTTCTGAAGGCAAAGGGATAAAGGCTTCCTATGATGCATTATACACATAAAAGACCTTATGCAAGTTTAACATAACAGGTCAAAGTAAAAATATGCCATTTCCTTTCTATAGCTAGATTTTACATTAAGGCAACTTTATTGTTCCTGGAAAAAAATTTTTTTTAAGAATTTTTATTTATTTATTTGACAGAAAGAAAGAGAGAGCACAAGTAGGCGGAGTAGCAGACAGAGGGAGAAGGAGAAGCAGGCTTCCCTTTGAGCAAGGAGCCAGACGTGGGGCTTGATTCCAGGACCATAACCTGAGCCAAAGGCAGTTGCTTAACCAATTGAACCACCCAGGTGCCCCTGTTCCTGGAAATATTTTAATTAAGAAGTCTTAATAACCTTCTTAACTCCTTTAGAAAGTAATATGATACTGGAATAGCAGAGAAAATCATAGCCCAATTATCATCACTTAACATTTCCTGAGCTAAATGTTTTAGAGAGAAGGAAGGTTCTTGTTTGTAAGGGAGGTCCTTATCCAATATGCAAATTTTATGCTGTAAATTTCCCACAAGTGCTGACTCCTTAATATTTTAATGTATAGCTACTCACCATCTATAGCAATTATTCTTAGTTATATAATATAACCAATCCTCTTTTTTGCAGTTGAAGTAACTTGAAGTTAAATAACTTGTTCTGGATGAAACATGAGTTTGACAAAGATCTAAAATTAGATTTTGGAATGCCTAAGGTTTCATTAGGATGCATTTTATTTTCCAAGGTTTTCTTATATTTATTCAAGTGCAAAACATGCTAAAAAATTTCAGACTTTCAGTGCAGTCTAAGCCAGAGACTCTTAACCTTAGTCTATGGGCTTTTAGTAATATTGAAATAAAATAGTTCGTAATGTCTCTGATTACAAAACATCAGTTTTCACTTTGAATTTTTAGGTAATCTGATTCCTTTATTGTATGAGGAAATAAACATCTGAATTCAGCATGAGTACTTGAGTCAGGTCAGTTGTATAACAGGCAGGCTGAATAAGAGATTCTAAATTCGCGTGTACATCCTGTGTGCCTTAAAAATCTGGGCGCCAGCACTACAGAAAGTAAATGAAAAAAATGATCTAAGACCAACTTTACCCTTATATAGGATCAGGTGGGAAGTATATCTCAGAGGATGGTAGACTCTCCCCATGAAATTAGAATAGCTGCTCAATGAGAGGGAACTGGAAAACAGAGACAGACTGAAGAGATTTATTCCATTATCCCTATACTCTCAACAGCAATCTCCATTCTGTGCTACAGAAACATCTTAAAAACTTAACAGCTATAACCATGGCATCTATTACCATACTTATTATTTTTGTGTCTGTTAAACATCTTATAATCAAATCTTGAGAGAAATCAACATAAATTGCAATTTTAATAGAAATGTCCTGAGAAATAAAATTGGTTGCCCACATGTTTGAAAACAGAGCCAAAGTCCAGACTAAAATAATGTAAGCCTCTTTTCATCTCCATTCTTTGTCACTTAAAATTTACTAAGATAATTAAAACCAACAGTAGGTAGTTAAAATTCCAGAACTGGCAATGCACAAAGGTAAACCACTGATATGGAGAACAAATCAGAAACATTTATCCAGGATTCAGAGGAACAAGACTATGGATTTGAAAGTATGAAACAGAAGATAATAACTTAGATGCATTTAAAACCGAACTGAGGAGGGGGAACATAATTATCCATGGAATGAACTAAAGGAAGACTACAGCT
The DNA here is from genome assembly GCA_003697995.1 of Taxidea taxus jeffersonii. Taxonomy (NCBI): domain Eukaryota; kingdom Metazoa; phylum Chordata; class Mammalia; order Carnivora; family Mustelidae; genus Taxidea; species Taxidea taxus. The sequence continues at coordinate 2,216 of ML105867.1, read as the reverse complement.
CTATACATGTTGACACAATTTGAAATTAAAATTCTACAGAAATTATCCTACAAGAATTCATGCTGAAAAAAATAATTAGGATAACCAATTTTTAGATTTTTTTATCTGTAGAATAAATATGAGAAGAAAATGATGCAACTTGTATATAGAGGAAAAGTTTATGACATCAGAAATTTATTTCCACATTAATTTCCATTTATGAAAGCAAAAGAAAGATGTCCTCATATATTTTAGTGGTCAGAAACTAGAAAAAAGGAGTGTGTTTCACAACAATATTAATCAAAGTTGTTCCTCAGATAACAATAAGATAAATCAAAATAAGAAATCCAAGGAGAAAATTTTTACTATCCAGGAGCTGCCAGTGAGAACTAAAATTTGTTAAATAAAAATTATGTAAATAATTGTAATATAGGACTAGAAATTTTTGTAAGAGATACTTATTTTAAAATAATAATTTCATAAAAAGAACTTCTAAATTTTTAAGATTTTATTTACTTATTTAACAGATAGAAATCACAAGTAGGCAGAGAGAGAGAGAGAGAGTGGAGGAAGCAGGCTCCCTGGCTGAGCAGAGAGCCTGATGTGGGGCTTGATCCCAGGACCCTGAGATCATGACCTGAGCCAAAGGCAGAGGCTTTAACCCACTGAGCCACCCAAGAACTTGTAAATTTTTAAATTAGTTTCTCCTTTAACCTCTACATACAATTAAATACATACATTAATTAATGAATTCTAATAAATACATAAACCTGTTGAATCCCCATTTCAAGAGTTATTTTTTTTAGTGTATTTATTTATTTGAGAGAGAAAGAGAGAGCAGGGAGAGGGGCAGAGGGAGAGAGAGAATCTCAGGCAGAGTCCCCATTAAGTGCAGCTGAGCACAGAGCTTAATGTGGGGTTGGATCCCAGGACCTTAGACCATGACCTGAGCATAACCTGAGCCGAGATCAAGAGTCAGATGCTTAACCAATGAGCCACTCAGGTACCCCTCACTCCAAGCATTATATAGAAGTTATTTTCACGTTAGAAATTACTCATGTATTTCCAGGATATCCTCATCCATTAACAATAAAATTTCCAATTTTTACCATAACAGATTAGAGTTGCCTGATTTTGAAATCCATATAGATAGAATCATATAATAGGCACTCCTTTTGTTTCTGTGAAATTCATGCACACCATTGCATGTTTTCTCTTTATTGCTTACTAAAATGAAATACTCTGCTCCATTCTCTTGCTGATGAGCAATTTTACTTTTTTGTTGGTTATGAATATTGTTCCACACCCTCACCAAATTTTGATTATGCAGGTTTTGTTTTGCTTTTAAAATTTTAGCCATTCTAGTGAAAATAAATTTATACCTAATTGAGGTTTTAATTTACTTCTAAAAACTATTAATGTTGAGTAACTTTTTACATGCTTACTGGGCATTATATATCTTCTTTGTCTCTTTATATATCTTAAACATTTTTTATAAAGTTGCTGATATTTTGACTTACATTGATTAATTTTTGAATGTTAAACTAAATGTCCATCCCTTGAATAAAACCCATTTGATTATTATATACTATGAATGGAATCCAGTTCATGGTGCTATCTCTACACTTTGGGCACTTCTCCCTAGGCTACAAAATTTAACTCTATCTAATGACTTTGGAATGGAAAATATTAAGCATTGCTCAACTACATTTTCCCAAATTTTTATCAAATACAGATGACATTTTGGCCCATAAGTACTTACTCTTTCTCAATTCATTTAGCTCTTAGAAGAGAAAGGAATATGGTATTCAGTGAATCCCTTAGATATTCCCATGAAATACTATTTTTATCAGAATTCCGTGGGACCAAAAAAAGCAATCTTTAGCTAAATTAGAGAGGTAGAATTGGGCTTGATGGTACCAATTGTGATGAATTGGATTATCAATACAGATTTAATCTGGCAGTGAAAGAAAATAGAATCTTCTAAGAGGTCTTGTATTTAATTTGTACAGCAGCAGAAATTTCATCCGATTATTCACTGATTTATTCATTTAAAAGATGGAAAATGAAATTAAAGTGTCTCTGGCTTATAAAATGAACACAATTTTGTAATTATTATCATGTTACTTCTCTAAAATTAAGCAAAGAATACTCACTGCAGTTATTTTGGAAATTTTGCATATACCTGAAACATAGACTATGGGCCTTTACTTTTGTCTCATATCTATTTTTTTTTT
>ML105866.1:12488-23138 GCA_003697995.1 Taxidea taxus jeffersonii | reverse complement strand
TTATCAAGAATGAATGAGTCCCAAAGGGGCAGAGAAACCTTTAGTTCTAATTTGTAGCCAGAGGAGAAACTTATTTGTACATTCAGATATTTAAGATCTCTGACTTTTTTTCCCCGTGCAAATGGAATAAAAGAAACCATATGTTACCTTCTGTGGAATTCAGCCATTTGAGTTCAGATGGAATTTCTGTTGTCTACTTCATACATTATAGGTCTCATCTTGGAAACTATAGGTAGTATAGGGGAACTCCAACTAAAGTACATGTTTCTATATTTATTTATATTTCTTATGTAAAATACTCTCCTGAGATGTTATGCAACACTGACATTAAGGATCAGGATGGGAAAGAAAAAACAGTCAACATAAATGACAAAATAAATAGAACAACAACAACAAAACCCCTTACAAATGGCCTTGTACTTCACTATATTCTATATTTGTTGTGACACACAACATTCTAATGCAATCTGGCAATCATGTACATTACAATTCCTAATGCATGCTAAAGAATGATATTCTCTGGCGCTCTTTCATTTTTGTCTTTTTAATTAATTGCCACAATTAGCAAATTCTCTTCAAACAAATATAACACTTGCTATAAGTGTCGGAATGTATATAATGACAGAAAGGAAGGAAGCTGCATTCAGCATCTTAAAAGAGTTCACAAATCACCTGAGCTTACAATCCGTGTCTTAGTTTTATATACTCAATTCATCAAAATGCTGAACCTTAACTTTTCCCTGCATTATTTTTTGTCATTCAATTTGAGCCTTGAATTCCACCCTCAAATGTCTTTCTTTGTAAAACTAGTAAACAAACACTCCCAAATAACTTCCACTCATCCAGGCTGATGCATGCAGATTTGTACTTTACCCCTCAGTCTCTGAAATTTCTAGATATGTCACAGCATTTTATATAATATCTAATACATTAATGTAATAGTAGACATGATATAAAGAAAACTAAACCAGCTCTTCTCAAATATTATGTTATGCATTTATATTTATCACCTGAGAAACATATTTAAAGACAGATTTTGATTCTGGATGTCTAAGATCCCAGATTCTGCATTTCCAATTAGGTCACAGAAAATGCTGATTAATGTCACTGGTCCAAGGAATATACTTTGACAAGGTTGTAGAATTTTCTTGATTCAGGTTTCTGTACTATATTGTGGAAGTCCCTTAAATTTTTGGAAATTACTTTCTTTGACTGTAAATTGGATACAACAAACCAAACTATGTTTATAAAGTTCTGAGCATCAAAAAAATATAATTCCCATATATATAATTTGTGCATTGTTCTATATAGATTAGAGAAAAGGGTAGTTTTTTGTTGTTTGTTGTTTTTTGTTGTTTCTTTTCTTTCTTTTCTTTTCTTTCTTTCTTTTTCTTTTTTTTTTTTTTCCTAATCCTAACCTACTTAATGCTATCCCTGGTTGATTTATACCCACAAATAACCTGAGTATCTATTTTTGGATTTTGGTCAGACTAATTGGTTTATGAGCAAGCCATATGACTTCTGAGTCTTTATTATGTCATACTGATATGGATTTGCAGATATCCTAGTATCACTAAAAAAGTGTTATCAGACTGTATTATTGAGCCATGGTATTTTGCTTAACACTGCGTGTACATCTCATGGAACAATTTTGTTCTCAATACATTTACTGAATAAAATAAATAACAGTTAAAAATGAATAACAGTTATGAATGCACTCATTTATTCATTTAGCAAATATTTGTAGGCCCTATATACTATATAAAGTTAAGAAATATAAAAACAGTTTGTCTGTTCGTGTCTTCTGCCCATTTCTAAACTGGATTATTTGTTTTATGGGCCTTAAGTTTGGTAAGTTCTTTATAGATTTTGGATACTGACCTTTTATCAGGTATGTCATTTGCAAATAACTTCTCCTATTCCATAGGTTGCCTTTTAGTTTTGGTGATTTATTTTTTTCCTTTGTTGTGAAGCAGATTTTCATCACTTTTTAAAATATTTTTTTTGTTTGTTTTTTGTTTATTTATTTATGTAAGAGAGAACGAGTGAGCAAGAGAGCACAAATGCGGGAGAGAGAGGAGCAGACGGAGGGGTGAAGTAGACTCCCCACTCAGCAGGGAGCCTGAGAAGACCCTGGGCTCAGTCCCAGGATCATGGAATCATGACCTGAGCCAAAGGTAGATGCTTAATCTACTGAGCCGCCCAGATGCCTCCAGAAGATTTTTATTTTTATGCTATAGTTCATTTTTACATTTTCACATCTGTTTCCCATATATCTGTGCCTAATAAGAAGTTGTGATGGCCAATGTCATAGAGGTTGCTGCTTGTGTTCTGCTCTAGGATTTTGAAGATTTCCTGTTTCACATTCAGGTCTTTCATCCATTTTGGATTTATTTTTATGGATGGTGTAAGTAAATGATCCAGTTTCTTTCATTTCCATGTTGTTGTCCAGGTTTCCCAACACCATATGTTAAAGAGACTGTCTTTTTTCCACTGGATATTCTCTTCTGCTTTGTCAATATTGACATTAATTGATATACATGTGGGTCCATTTTCTGGGTTTTCTATTCTGTCTCATTGATCAGTGTGTGTGTGTATGTGTGTGTGTGTGTGTGCATGCACCTGTACCATATTGTCTTGCTGGCTATAGCTTTGTACCATATGTTTCACTCATATTTGGAATTTAAGAAACAAAACAGATGAACATAGAGGAAAGGGGAAAAAAAGTGAGGGAGGCAAACCATAAGAGACTCAACTATAGGGAAAAAACTGAGGGTTGATGGAGGGGAAGGAGGTGGAGGAATGAGCCAAATGGGTGATAGGTATATAGGAGGATAGTTGCGATGAACACTATATGCAAGTGATGAATTACTAAATTCTACTCCTAAAACCAAGATTACACCATATGTTAACTAACTAGAATTTAAACAAAAACTTGAAACAAATATAATTAAATTAAAAAAAAATTACTATTCTTAAGTTCTCCTAATGGAACCAAGAGTCATTCATAGATGTAATTACAATGTAATGTGGAAAGGCAAATAGATATTTATACATATGGGGAAGACTGGCTTTCTCTTGTTATTAGATTGCTCAATAAGTCAAGACAGACAACAAATTTCCATGTGAAACCACATCAAAAATTTCCTCAAAGTGGTATTAGATATTCACTTATGAAATGGATAAATCCAATGTCATTCAACTTTCCTTCCAACCTTATAGTTTTATGAATTTTTAAGTTTCCTTTTTTTTTTGTCAAGATATATAAGAAACCTCCAATAACAATTCATGATGTATGAAACCTTTGAATGGACCTAAATAAAGAATTTAATTAATGGAAAAAAGAAAAATTAGTCATGATGGAGATATAACATAAAGGGTTAAGTAACAAGATTAAACAATAATTTTGGAAAATAAATGAACACTAGAATGGAGGTTAAGGCATTGCCCAAATAGACCCATTGAGATTGCATGTAGGTAAAACTGCCTTTAGATAAAATAAGTACACCTATAATTGTAACAAATACAACCAGTATAAAGCCATCTGATTCATTGGCTTGATTCCAAGGACTTAATAGAACAGAATGGCATTAAATTCTACATCTTTCAGGGAGGAGTGTAAATACTAACAGACAGTGATTTTTTTTTTTTTTTTGAAGAACACTGTGGTGTTTTCTCTCAGCTCTCATCCAAAGGATTATAAAGAAGTAACGAACAGTTCTTTTATATTACCTATTTGAAAACATTCACAAAAAAAGGCTAGTTGCTCTGTTTCTTGCTTTCTTTTTAACTCAGTGGTTTAGTCATATGATATAGTTATTTGTTTTTTATGCTACTGCATTTGAAATGAAACATATCTCCTTGGTACTTGAACTCCTTTATAAGAAGTCAAATGCCTTTGTCTAGTTGCCATTCCTCCTTTGAATGTGAGTAATTGAGTTCCCAAAGATAGACTTAAAATATGAGAGGATATACCTAATTTCTGTGTAAATTGAAACTTTTGTTTCCTTTTACCTGCCACTATGTTCTTTTATCAAGAAAAACAACTGACTAAGTTTTTCTTCCCCCTAAGTTAATATTGAAGATATATTTTCACATTTAAGTTCTGCAACTTCTTCTTAAAGAGATCATTTTAATGTTTTAGGTCAAAGCATTATAAAAGGGTGTATAACTAATAAACATAATTTTTTCTCAAGGGAATTAGCTTTTATAGTTGACCTAGCAACAAGACACCAAATTAATTGTTTTTCATAAGGACTGTTAATCATAATGGTGACAATTCCACACAATGAACCCACTGGTAATTGAATATTGCAGCTTGCTTTAAGTATAATTTAAATCACCCAGCATGTTTAAATGGGGCAGACGGAAGAGGTTCTAAGTGGTTGGAGATGATCCATAAGCTAATTGCTAAGCAGTGGTGGCATTTTCATTTATTATAGACCTCTCAACCATTAATTGAGTATGGTGATACAGTTCACTGGAGTTTCTCATTGAACAAGTTGCAAAGGTTAACTGGAGCCAAGTCGAAAACAAGTCAAAAGTAAGGAAGAAGCGTGGGTCCTATCTATCACCATACTTAAAAACAATTATAGATTTTAAAACTACAGATGCCAAACAACATTTTGGCTAAAAGTAAAATCTTTATTTATATTTCATGGAGGGATGCAATATACCCAAATACCTTGAGATTAAAATTTATATTGTCAGTTGTTATTTTTATATATATATATATATTTATTTGAGAGAGTTTGAGACACTCTAACAAAATTAACTCTTTAAGTGAAAATATATAATTTTATACTCAGGCATTGCAGGACCAAATACATTAAAGAGTTAATCATCAGGTTAAGAGGAGCTGTGTACCATTCTCAAGTATTTTGATATTCTTTCTTGTTATTTTGGTTGTTTTAGGAACATAATAAATCTCCTTTGCTTCAAAGCTTTTACCTGATGTTTTTCATTGTGATTAATCAGATTGACTCGAAAGGAAAAATATCATCACTGCTTCTTAAGATCTCACATATATAAATCATTAGGAGCTCCCTAGTTATAAGAAGGTAACACTTTAGATGAACTGCACTTAACTATAATATTATTGGTGGAAAAATCTATCATGATTATTTCTTATTGAAAAGGATACACAAACAGATACATACCACAGACAGACTTAAAGAAGAACTTCAAATTACTATGATTTTCCAAATCTTTTTATTTGTTTGATTTTGCCTGTTTCCTATATCTCTAAGAGAGTGCTATGCTAAAATTTGCAGTTACATCATAAAATTTGCTTCTCCCTATGATTGTTCAATTGTTGATATATTTAGAAGACATCTCATTTGATACATTTATTTTCATGGTGATTATACCTTCTTAACTTATTTTTTCTATAGCTGGTAAACAGGGTCCCACTTTGAGGGATTTTTTTAGAGTCTAGATTTTTTTTTTATTTAAAATTTCACCACAGCACTTTTTGCCATAATATTTACATGATACATTTTCCATCATTTATGAATATTTTGTTTTTAAATTAGTCTCTTATGGAAATACCATTATTGAATCTTGTCTGACAGATCCCAAGCTTTGAATCTCTCTTATTTTAACAATGAGTTTAAAACAGTTACATTTATTATGTTGAATACTTTGGTCAGAGATTTTATCCATCTGAAGTCATGTTTTCTATCACTATTATTTTTAAAAGTGTTGCTGTAATTTATTTTTGTGTCTTTCTTAGTTTTTTATTTGCTTGTTTTATATCAATATATTTAACTTTTATTTGTGAGATGTTGATTAAGTTAGCATTATATATTTATTTTTATATACATATGGATTTTTAATTTACTTCCTAATTTCTTAAATAGGAATTAAAGTTAATTTGTAATTATCCTATATTAATTTACACTTGCTCCACAGACATGTTATGTGATCACATTCTTACCTCCCTATACTGACTCTAACCTTGTTATGAACTAAATGTTTTTGACCACCCAAAAGTCATATGTTGAATCCCTCACCCCAGTGATGGTATCCGGAGGTGGTTTTCTTGGGAGGGTTTAGGTGAGGTTATGAGAGTAGAAACCTCATGATGGAATTAGTGTCCTTATAAGAAGAAGGAGAGAGCAGAGCTCCCTCTCTTTCTGTCATAAGAGGATACAGCAAGAAAGTGCTTGTCTGCACACCAGGAAGAGGGTTCTCATCAGACACAAAATCTGCTAGCATCTAAGTCTTGGACTTCTCAGCATCTAACTGTGAGCAATGACTTGTATTTAAGCCACCAAGACTATGGCATTTTGTTATTGCTGCCCAAATTGGCTAACACAAACCCTAAACTCATTATGTTATCACATAAAATCTATCTTCAGTGTTTTTATATTTATTATGATAGTGAATTTTATGTGTCAAGTCGACTGGATCATGCGATGCCCAGAATTCTGTTTAAATTTATTTGTCAATGTGTCTGTGAATGAGGGTATTCCCAGAAAAGAATTAACATTGAAATTGTAGATTTCAATGTGGGTGTCCATCATCCAATCCACTGAGGACCTGATAGAACAAAAGGGGACAATTCACTTGCTCTGTCTGGTCACTTGAGCTGAACATCAATTTCCATAATTATGTGAACCGATACCTTACATTACATAATATGTTTATCTATATTATCTGTATAAACATATTATGTAAAGTATTTAGTATACTTATTTAATATATAAATAAAATATAGTATTTATATAATATATATTTATTTAATATACCATTTATTTAATATATACCATATTTATTTTATATATTTATTATATATAAATAATATATATTTATATATAACTATTTACTTTACATTTAATATATACCATATTCATATTATATATAATATATGTATGGGTGTGTGTATATATATGGTATATGTGCTATTTAATTAGTTCTGTTTCTCTAACCCACTGAGCCACCCAGGTGCCCCTGGTTCTGTTTCTTTAAAGAACACTAATTCACCTATATTACTTTTTTGTGACTGCTTATTCATATATTTATAAATCTTATTCATATAATTCCAAACTTGATTAGTTACTTAATCTCTCTCACTACCTGCATTTTATAATTTATGCACTTTTCCCCCTTCTGTTAAGATATTTTGTTGAAGTGAGTTGGGAGAAATTGAAGTATATTTTCAAAAAGTTTCTTGGTTTGAGAAAAAAAAAAGTTTCTTGGTTCGGTTAAATTTCTAGACTCTTAATACTCACTATACTCATCTTCTCCTCATATTTAAATTATAATTTTACTAGATATAAAAGTGTAGGCTGAAGTTATTTTCCTTTGACATTTTGGATGTATTACTCCATTATCCCTGTATATTCAATGTTTTTGCTGAGAAGTGTCATATAATTCTTATTATTTGTAGTTTTTACTCCTTGCCTTTGATGTATTTTTTTTTATATTTTCTCATTTGGGTTCTATTATTTTTAGCCATGAATTTTTTCCTATCTATACTCATTGTCATATCCTCAACCTTTTCATTATGAAGACTTACACCTTTCTCCTTTTCTGGCAAAAGCATGTCATGATTTTTTCAAATATATGTGCCTGAACATATATATTTTTTTTTATTCTGAACTCATTTTACATGTAAATGAATACATCTGTTTCTATCCTCCATGTCACCTCACTTTACATTAACATCTCTTTGTGGACTCTTAGTGCTTTCTGATCTAGATCCTAGGCTTATATTCTAATGCACTGGTTTATTTTTTCACCCTGTATTCATTTTGGTCTTGAATTCATCCATTGAGTTTATTTTGCAAATATTTTACCTTTATGTAAATTGTTTTTAGTTGTTGCTTTCAAAATTGCAGTTAACTGAACTTATCCATTAATATCCATCTCATTTTAATGAAACCTTTTGCATTGGATGGCCATGGAAGAGAATCAGTGGTGTATATTACAACACTATAAATAGTGGTTAATATGATAATTAAGAGAGTGAAGAATTAGACTTAGACTTAGAATCAGATTGCAACTACATTACCTGCTCTGTGACATTGGGAAATTTTCTTGACTTCATACCTCAGTTTCCTTACATGTAAAGTGAGACTATTAATAGTACTCATCTTATTGGGTTGTGGCAAATAAAGGAGTTAATATAATATAAAATTTATAATAGTACCTGCCCCAAAGTTCATGTCTGAAAAGTATAGCTATACATATTAATATTAGGTCAAAACCTGGGAGTTATTCTTTGAAAATTTAGAAACAATTCCTTGGTAGCATTTGCTTTTCTCTGGAACACAAAGTTATTAACCCCATCTCAGTAAAAACATAATTTGTCAACTTTATCAGAAGCCAAGTATAAAAGTCAATTTGGACCCTAAAATTAATTTTGGTGATCTGTTAACAGGCACTCTTTCCTGCGTTAATAAGTATGAGGAAATAAAATAAAAATCCTGAATTTCTTAGTGTTTTCTGTAAAAAGCTCCAACCTCCTAAGAATTCTCTTTGAAGCCATTTGTCTTGTTAAGTGTTTTTATCCAAAAGTATAATAAAACTTCTCTTATCTTTAGAAGAGAGACCATGGCTACATCTCAGAGGAGGCACCTAGGTTAAACTTCCGAAGTGCCAGAGAGAGTGGAGCTGCTGTCCTTCTGGGTATGTGTGTTTTAAGGAGCAATGAAGCCAGGGAAGTTAGAGACTTCACTAGGTGATGAAAGCAGAGGAACTAGAGGCTATCTGGCTTCTGGTGATATTTTATTTTTCTACCAAAGAGCTGGAGTTTGGAGTAGATTCTCAGGAAGGTGGAGGGATTTTTCGTTATAAAAGAAATAAAATAATTTTCCTCATTCCTCACCAGAAAGTTGTCCAGTGATTTGTGCAGGATGACTGATCTTGTTCTCATTTATTGCTGTAAGAGTAAGGAATAATGCTAAAAAGGGCAGGATGGGGAAATGTTTAATATTTATTGTGATGTTTTTATTAAGAACGACAACATACTTCTGATACAGAGCACCTCATACATTTTCAAAATAAAATTGATAAACAAGTATTAAAAACATCCAAATGACATTCTGTACATGAAGTTCATGCACTTGATTTTTACTTCTGTAACAGTCAAAATACTATAGTTATGCCCCAATAAGAGATGAGCTCAAAATCTCAATGCCTTACATCACACATGCTTATTTTTCTTTCACATAAAGTCTGATGCTGTTCCAAAAGTTCTTGAAAGAGAATGTCCTTCATGCAGAGACAAAATGGTGTCGTTGACAGAGGTTCCACCCTCCTGCAGCTGTACTATCTGGAACACTTTACTCCCTATGTTGATGGGGGGGGTAAGAGACAGTTGGAGGGTTGTTTGCTTGCAATTCTACACTTTGTCCAAATTACCTGTTACTAATGCTTGCTTATAGCCCAGCAGCAAAAATCAGTCACATGATCCTACTCCCCCACTGAAAGTAGGTTGAGGAGTGAACATTTCCAGGATACTCATTTCTTCCCGCAAAATAACCACACTATACAAAATCATGAAAAATCACAGACCTTATATAATGAAATGGGGCTAGGGGAATGGCATTCAAAAACCTTATCAGTGACACCTAATTAAAAAATAATACAGGAACTGAATAAAAATAGTACTAATGTGTGTTTTTTTTTAAAGATTTTATTTATTTATTTATTTGTCAGAGAGAGAGAGAGCGAGCACAGGCAGACAGAGAGGCAGGCAGAGGCAGAGGGAGAAGCAGACTCCCTCCGAGCAAGGAGCCCGATGCGGGACTCGATCCCAGGACGCTGGGATCATGACCCGAGCCGAAGGCAGCCGCTCAACCAACTGAGCCACCGAGGCGTCCCATAATGTTTTATAAATACAAGAAACAGTGGCCTTCTACCTTTGAACCAGATCTTAGGTTGACTTGAGGAAGTTAGGGTCAGAAGGATCACAGCTTGGGCGTTATTACAAAGCAGTGGAAAGAGTGTTAGTGGAAATGGGCTGGAAAGTTCTAACACACACAGCGAGCAGAGGTGGTTGGCAGGGATTTTGGAAGGTGTATTCAGTTTGTACATTCCCTGTATGGCTCACTGCACCTAGCTGCCGTTTTCACCTAGTGTTTTCATGATGAGTTGGCACATAAGCAAATACAAAATTCTCTTTTTGTTCAAACAGTTTCCTACTATCAATCAGGTTGGAACCATTTGCATCTTCAAAACAAACTTTTAGCAAACCAATTATACCTGGAAAGAGAACTGGCCATGATTACTACCACTAAAACAACACCATTGCATATGGGGTGATTTAAGTCGTCTCAAAATATGTATATGTTTTTATTCATATTCTGTCAAATTATTGCACAATACTTCATCATCCCAATTAGTAAAGATCAAATATCAAAACATTAGTTAAAGCCCTAGTTGTATGTCCATGATACCAGTCCTTCATTTATTTGAACCATAGTTGTCTCTCCTCTTGGCTAATATAGCAGTTAGTAAATTTAACAAGACTATTATAATTTCCTAGTTTTAAATCCCTGTGAAGGTCGTTTAATATTTCCAAATACTGATGATCATAATCACAAGAAAAGAACTCACTTGAGTTTAGATAATAATTTATCTCCCTTCACAATAAGACCATTGACAAACACACACACACACACACACACACACACACACACA
>RCUC01146769.1:0-102527 GCA_003697995.1 Taxidea taxus jeffersonii | reverse complement strand
AGGTGTAGGGTTAGGTTGTGTATTTGAGACCTTTCCTGTTTCTTGAGATAGGCTTGTATCGCTATATATTTTCCTCTCAGGACTGCCTTTGCTGTGTCCCACAGATTTTGGACCGTTGTGTTTTCATTATCATTTGTTTCCATGGTTTTTTTCAATTCTTCTTTAATTTCCTGGTTGACCCATTCATTCTTTAGAAGGATGCTGTTGAGTCTCCATGTATTTGTGCTCTTTCCAAATTTCCTCTTGTGATTGAGTTCTAGCTTCAGAGCATTGTGGTCTGAAAATATGCAGGGAATGATCCCAATCTTTTGATACCTGTTGAGACCTGATTTATGACCCAGGATGTGATCTATTCTGGAGAATGTTCCATGGGCACTAGAGAAGAACGTGTATTCTGTTGCTTTGGGGTAGAATGTTCTGAATATATCTGTGATGTCCATCTGGTCCAGTGTGTCATTTAAGACCTTTATTTCCTTGTTGATCTTTTGCTTGGATGATCTGTCCATTTCAGTGAGGGGTGTGTTAAAGTCTCCAACTATTATTGTATTCTTGTCAATGTGTTTCTTTGATTTTGTTATTAATTGGTTTATATAGTTGGCTGCTCCCATGTTAGGGGCATAGATATTTAAAATTGTTAGATCTTCTTGTTGGACAGACCCTTTGAGTATGATATAGTGTCCTTCCTCATCTCTTATTATAGTCTTTGGCTTAAAATCTAATTGATCTGATATAAGGATTGCCACCCCAGCTTTCTTCTGATGTCCATTAGCATGGTAAATTGTTTTCCACCCCCTCACTTTCAATCTGGAGGTGTCTTCAGGTCTAAGATGAGTTTCTTGTAGGCAGCATATTGATGGGTTTTGTTTTTTTATCCATTCTGAAACCCTGTGTCTTTTGATTGGGGCATTTAGCCCATTTACATTCAGGGTAACTATTGAGAGATATGAGTTTAGTGCCATTGTATTGCCTGTATGGTGATTGTTACTGTATAATGTCTCTGTTCCTTTCTGGTAATACTTTTAGGGTCTCTCTTTGCTTAGAGGACCCCTTTCAATATTTCCTGTAGAGCTGGTTTGGTGTTTACAAACTCTTTCAGTTTTTGTTTGTCCTGGAAGCTTTTAATCTCTCCTTCTATTTTCAATGATAACCTAGCTGGATAAAGTATTCTTGGCTGCATGTTTTTCTCGTTTAGTGCTCTGAATATATCATGCCAGTTCTTTCTGGCCTGCCAGGTCTCTGTGGATAAGTCTGCTGCCAATCTAATATTTTTACCATTGTATGTTACAGACTTCTTGTCCCGTGCTGCTTTCAGGATTTTCTCTTTGTCGCTAAGACTTGTAAATTTTACTATTAGATGGCGGGGTGTGGGTCGATTCCTATTGATTTTGAGAGGTGTTCTCTGGGCCTCCTGGATTTTGATGCTTGTTCCCCTTGCTATATTAGGGAAATTCTCTACAATAATCCTCTCCAGTATACCTTCTGCTCCTATTTCTCTTTCTTCTTCTTCTGGAATCCCAATTATTCTAATGTTGTTTCGTCTTATGGCATCACTTATCTCTCGAATTCTCCCCTCGTGGTCCAGTAGTTGATTGTCTCTCTTTTGGTCTGCTTCATTATTCCCTGCCATTTGGTCTTCTATATCACTAATTCTGTCTTCTGCCTCATTTATCCTAGCAGTAAGAGCCTCCATTTTTGATTGCACCTCATTAATAGCTTTTTTTATTTCAACTTGATTAGACTTTAGTTCTTTTATTTCTCCAGAAAGGGTTTTTATTTCTCCTGACAGGGTTTCTCTAATATCTTCCATGCCTTTTTCGAGCCCGGCTAGAACCTTGAGAATCGTCATCCTGAATTCCAGATCTGACATATTACCAATGTCTGTATTGATTAGGTCCCTAGCCTTCGGTCCTGCCTCCTGTTCTTTTTTTTGTGGTGTTTTTCCACCTTGTCATTTTCTCCAGATAAGAATCCGCTGTTCTCCTTGTTAAGTGAACTTGGTCTTGGCTGGATTTCTTGTTGATCTTCTGGGGGAGGGGTCTGTTTTAGTGATTCTCAAGTGTTTCTGCCCCAGGCTGAATTGCACCGCCCTTACCAGGGGCCGGGCTAAGTAATCCTCTCAGGTTTGCTTTCAGGAGCTTTTGTTCCCTGAACGCGGTTTCTGTAGAGTTCTGGAGGACGGGGATGGCAATGGCGGCCTCCCAATCTCCGGTTCAGAGGAGCCGAGAGCTAGGGGCCCCAGTCTTCAGTGCGCCTTCAGAGGAAAGCGTTTAATCCCTCCAGTCTCCCTAGCCCACGTTTGCACTGGAGAGTGCGCGCGCGCGCGTCCGCCCACAGACACCGCGCGCTCGCAGACACCGCAGGCCCGCAGACCCCGCGGGCCACCGACAGCTCGGGCCTGCCGACACTGCGCGCACCCGCAGACTCGCGCGCCCGCAGACCCCACTCAGAGAAAATCGTGCGTAAGCAGTCCCGTCTCACTGGCTTCTGGGAGTGCTCCGAGCTCACCCAGCCTGTGACCAAGCGTCTCTGTCTCTGGCAGAGTCCCACCTGGAGTCTCCGGACCCCATAGATCCCTGAGCTCTCCCGGGTCGGAGTCTCCCCGGATCTTGTGGGGACCCCTCGCACAGAGCACTGGCCAGTGCCACAAAGCACCGGTCCGTGTCACAGACCACTAGGAAATCTCGGCTCTGTCTGCGCAGCCGACTTCCCCGCTCTAATACCTGTGAGCTCTACGACACTCAGACACCCCCGATCCTTCTGTGACCCCGTGGGACCTGAGTCCACGTTGTCCCCGTGAGGTCTTCACCCCAGTTTAGCCTCTGGAGTGATGTCCCTCCGTGGAGCCGACTTTTAAAAGTTCTGATTTTGTGCTCCGCCGCTTGCCGGGAGCCGGCCCCTCCCCCTGGGGTCTATCTTCCCGTCGCGTTGGATTCACTTCTCCACTCGTCCTACCTTTCAGAAAGTGGTCGATTTTCTGTTCCTAGAATTGTTGTTTTTCTTCTCTTCGATCTCCTGTTGGATTTGTAGGTGTTCGGAATGGTTTGATAGGCTATCTAGCTGATCTCCTGCTGGCTGATGTCGTCTCAGCCTCCTACTTCTCCGCCATCTTGACTCCTCCCCCGGAAATATGGACTTTAATGAAGACTATTTTCCTTTGGTATAAGGGAGACCCCTGAAAACATCCAAGCAACAAAAAAGGAAAGAGACAAGAATTAATATAATCAAGTTTCCCTTATCCACAAGGCATAAAGAAGGAATAGTGCCTGCTTCTCTGTCTTTGTGGTTGTGCCAGGCCTAGTGCGGGCCTGACCTATACAAGGTACTCCATAATTGCAATTGCAGGTCTTTACTTTCCTCATTCTGAAACTGTAACAATCATTGAGTGAGACTTCTGCCTCCAGCCTTGTGATAAGAGGCTTTTTTTTTTTTTTTTAGTCTTAGCTCATAACTAACTTTCCTCTGAGCCAGGTTCTCTAATAGAAAATATAATGCTGCCAGTCCCAGTTGCCTCACAAGCTCTGTATTACCACTCCCATCCTCAGAAAAACACACAAATTGGCCTCAGATTGACTCCAGATTAGTTATTTACTAAGAGCTTTCTGTATTTTACTGTATTTGAAGACCAAATTCCAGAGATTTTGGCCCTGAGAGGGCCCCCATCTACAAGTTTCAGAATAACTAAAAGCAGCTTCCATTCTAAGTTGTTGGTCCCACTGACACCCAGGTAGGGAAAGGGGAAACTTTTCACTAGGAGGCAGCTTTCATAGGCCTAATCAATTCCATAGCAAGGGGCTTTGTTAACAGACACTGAGGCATAAGAGTAAGAATTCCTGACACCCTGAGAATGTAGAAAGATGCTTCTAGAAAGTGCCATACCCAATAGAGGATATGTTACAGACACAGGGATCAAAGAGAAATTGAAGTTAGGAATGTTTAAATACACTTAATGGAAAAGAGTGGTACCTTGAAAAAGACCTGATGTTTGGACTGCTACATTGCAAATTTCTAAACTCAAAAGACAGTATATCAAGTGGCACTTTCTGGGATAAGAGACAGAACCTGTAGATAGAGTTCCCTAAATGAGGTATGATGCCTAAATTAACCGTGGTTTAAAAAGATCTCTGAACTGAACAAGGGATGGTCTTAACAGGCTAAGCCTAATTGACATTTGGAGCTAAAACCAAATGTTCTCCATATAACCACTTCTTTTAATTATTGTTGTATCTTTTCTGTATTCTTTGGCAGTCCTAAGTTCCAGTATTTTGGGGTTTTGTTTTTTGTTTTTCCTTTGGATGAGGGCATGAGGAATGGGAATTGCCTTCATTTCTACATTTCTAGGTTTGTAGCAGGACTAGGATAAACTCTTATGTACTAATCTTTCAAACTCTTTAAAAAGTGAGGTACATGGCAGTCTTGATGTGAAAGTAATTCAAATCCTGTGATCCAAAGGAATGATATTCTAGTGGTCAGCATAGATTATAGATTCTAAAGGAGCCAAACTCTGTTCAGACTTTAAAAAAACATCTTCAATTAAAAGCCAAATACAAAAAGGACTTCACTTTCTTTTAGTTGAATTTTTTATTAATTATTTTTATTAACATGTAATGTATTATTTGCCCCAGGGGTACAGCTCTGTGAATCATCAGGCTTACACACTTCACAGCACTCACCATAGTACATACCCTCCCCAATGTCCATCACCCAACCACCCTCTCCACACACCCCACACCCCCAACAACCCTCAGTTTGTTTTGTGAGATAGTTTCTTATGGTTTGTCTCCCTCCCGATCCCATCTTGTTTCATTTAAAAAAAAAAATGAAAGGAGAAAAAAAGGACTTTACTTTCTTTGATATTTTCATACCCAAGTTCAAGAATATTTGACTTTGGACTTTTTTTTCTATTTAAAGAATATTCATCTTATTTTTTAAAATTTTTAATTCAAATTCTAGTTATTTGGTTAACTAGTTAACAGGTGTACAATATAGTGATTCAACACTTCCATACATCACCAGGTACTGATCACAAGTGGATTCCTTTTTTTTTTTTTTTTAGCTTACACAAAGACAATTTATTAACAGAAAACAGTAATTTGAGGAATCCCCAAATTCACAGACAGCAACCATGGTTACCCCCTTTCCTGTGGGTGCTATTGGAGGGGATGGGGGTGACATCCTCAATATGCCCGATCTTCATTCCTGAGCGGGCAAGGGCTCTGAGGGCTGACTGGGCCCCAGGTCCAGGGGTCTTGGTTCTATTTCCTCCTGTGGCCCATAGTTTGATGTGGAGGGCAGTGATGCCCAGCTCCATTCACCTCTGGGCTACATCCTGGGAAGCCAACATAGCAGCGTAGGGAAAGGACTCATCTCAATCAGCCTTTATCTTCATTCCACCAGTCACACAGCAGATGGTTTCCTTTCCAGAAAGATCAGTGACATGGACAAAAGTGTTATTGAAGGATGCAATGATGTAGCAGACACCAAACACATTTTCTCCTTCCGCTACCTGAGGTCCAAGGCTGATGACCTGTTCTTCCTTCTTTTCCTTCCTCTTGTGAGGTGCCATTTCTGCACATCTTCTCCAGACTCTGCTACTGGAAAGAGCTACAAGTGGACTCCTTAATCTCCATCACTTATTTAATTACTTTGAATTTTAATATATTTGAACTTGAATTTTCAAGCAAAGCTAATCTATGGGCTTTATTTTCTACCAAGGAATTTGAGCCTGGAAGGGAGTTCATATTCAGGTATTTGAAATTTTATTATTGGATTAATTTTAAGTTTCCTGGTGAGTTACATGAGGCAATGTGCTTGAACAGAATTCAAGATTGGGGAAATAGGCAAACAGATTTTTTTCAGTTGTCTATAGTAGCCTTAGAATTAGTTTAACCCTCTATTTCTGTGACATGGATACTATTATCAGCAACCTCAGGAGGGTCCTCCATGAAGGAGTGATTGGTATGGGAGAGAGCTTTATAAAGGCAGACTCAGATCACCCTAAGGGGCTACCAATCTTCTCCCCCAAGGAGACATCCATATCATTTTTGACCATATATTTAAGGGTAAGTCAAATGGGTTAAGAGAAATAAGGTTTTGGGAATGTTGAGTGGAAATCTTTTATACTAATTCATGTTTCCAAAGGAAGCAACATCAATGTAAGCTTCTGGTTTATCCCTTCCCATCTTACTTATTCCTTTCTAAGATAGATGAAGTGAGTGACCAAATTGATGAAATAGGGAGAGGAACCAGGATGCTCAGCCCCTTCTTTGTTCTCTTTTTGGGTTCTCTCTGCTTTCAGAGATCATGCATTCTTCTCTACCAATGGCCGTGAGCTAAGCTTAGTGCTTAAAACTTTGTTTGGGGAGGTCTGCAATTTTCTCCTGCTGTTCAAGATTGAGGTACAATATTATGAATACTACTATAGCCATAGTAGTATTCACTATATACTATAACCTATACCACTACCTCCATCACCTCTATCATTGAAAAAGTTGATATTTTGAGCTCTCTCTGCCTTGTTGTAGACACTAGAAGGACTTCTATTTATAAACTAGATGATCTTTATTAAATTACTTAACTTTTCTATTTCCCAGTTTCTCTACATGTAATATAGGATAATACCTGTATTTATTTCTATAGGATTATTATAAATTGAAAGAGTTAATGGAAAGTGCTTAGACAAATGCTGTGTTAATGTTTGCTGTTATTCCTTTATCTTACCTATCAATTTGTACATAATTTAGGGAGTGGGAATGAAACATGCTTTTTATTAGGTCTCCAAAGAAGTCCAACAATTGGTACTAGGTGTACACACAGTGATGTCATGGTTCTAGCTTCATTCTAGTGGTAGAGACAGACAAGTGAATTGCTAACTGTAGTTTAGCACATGATATGTTATAATAAAGACAAGTACTGTGTGCTATGGGAACTCAAAGATAGGAGCAACTGACAATTTAAATGCTCCTACAGCTGTATTTAAGACTAGTCCAAGACAAATTATGATTGCAGCTTAATATTTTTCACCCTCAGAGTTAAATTTTCATGTTAGTGATCTTCCCCATTTTTCTGCCACATAGTGATCTATATATGCTCTCTCACCACTCCCTGGATGTCCTCCTAGAGCTTCTCCTTTTAATATGCAATTCCAGATTCAATAGCATGTTGGCACATCCAAATGAGCTGTCAAACCACCAGCTGAGGATTGAAAACATCACTGGCTATGTCACAAGGTGGAGAAAATTGAGTTTATCTGAAAGGAAAGGACATAGTATACCAGATGAGGATTGTAGTTCCAAGCAGCAGAAGCTGGCTCAAGATGATTAAGCAGAAAAGGAAATTTATTAAAAAGATATTTAACAGATCACAGAATTATTGAAAGCAAGCTGGAGACTTAGTACACAGAGCAATGCTCCAAAACCACACTGTGATACTGGTGGTTTGTGAGAAAACTGCAGCTGAGGCCACTGCACAGCGGGTAAAATGATTTGCTTTACCACCACTTATGCATCACAACCTCATTGCTTCTGCAATTATTGTTGCTGCCTGTACTGATGTCTCTTCTAAGCCATCAAAGTGGCTTTGAATCTTCTACAGCCACCACAGACCCCAAATGGTGGATATTTCTCCTTTAATTTTGCAACACAACAGCAACAACAACAGAACAACAACAACAACAAAAAGGATCTGTGTAGTTTCGGCTTTTACCACTATTTACTTTCTACCAGTTTACAAGGTTCATCCAGTTGGTGGAGCCCAGGTAACACACCTGCATTCCAGATGCAAGAAGTTGACAAAGCCAGTTCTCTGGCCTGTCCTTTATTTATTGGAAAAGTCTTTGGGAGCAGGAAACATGACAAATGTCTAGTTTGCTATTAGAGCCTTGAAGGAAGAATGAGACCTTTTAAAAACTTGCTTGAATAATGATTGATGCCAATAAATATAAGGCCTTTTCTTTCTTTTTCAAATTGATGGAAAAGTTTTCTTTTCCACTTTTTATTTTACATGTAAGCATGGAGCCAGAACTCAGAAAAATACATGCAAAACCAAGCAATTCCACTGTGGATTCTCTTTATTCAGCATTCTTCACATAGTGATCTGCCTTTCCTTTAAGTATTGATTATATATTAAAAGCAAATTACTTTGAAGGTGCATCAAGTTATCAGCTTACCTGGGACATCTATGTGTCTTGTCTTGGTATTTAAAAATGGTGTTCCATGGTTAAGTTTTCTCCTTGCCACCACTAAAGTACAGTGTTAAGGGTTCTCATGTTCAAGTAAGGTAATGTCAGATATGGTCTGATCATCAAATCCTTCTAAAATTAAACTAAATTATCTTTTTATCTTCTATTACATTCTTTCTCTCACTAGATGCCATGGCTATACTAGACACTGTGGGTTTTGCTCAAATATATCCTTCTATTTGTGCTTCCAGGTGTTATTAATTCAGGCCCTACTGCCAAAATTGCCTTCAAATCCTGGTTCTTAAATGTCATAGATAAGATACTATGATTAAATTTCCTTCCCTAAAATGAGAAATGTCAACACTATCAAGTAAATGCTCAGATTACTCATTATTATTATTATTGTTATTACTATATTAATCAGGCATAAAGAGTAAAGGATTTTAATAGAATGATTTGTCCTCTCATGTAACTTATTTATTTTTATAAGGAGTTTCTGAAACCATATTATACACCTCTTAGTTATAGGGAGGGGTTTGCTAAGATGATACATATAACAACTCTTGAGAAAGACAGTCAAATAAGGATTTGTGGTCTAGAAGACAGGTGGAATGGAAAAACAAAAACAAAAACAAAAACTTTCCTGATCCTTCAGAAAGGGATGACACTGAGCTAAGGGAGCTGATCTCAGGAACCAAATAGGGTATATTTGGATTGAATTCAGCACCAAAGAGTGGAGTTACTTTCAATCTCTTCTTCCCTTCAAAGATCACTGATGGAAGCTGGTCTAGTGAAAACCAGCTATACTGTACATCATCAGCCAAATTCCTCAATGACATCTTTTGGTGGTGAAAAACCATGGGTACAGAAGCCACAACAGACTGATTAGAAAGCCACCCTCTCCTTCTTTGTCTAACTGACAAAGATGGCCTTGTCTCTTCTCAATTTTCTCTGGGGGGCTGATCTGGTTTTATTTTAATTTGAAGAAATAAAGTGTGTCATCAAACTTATATGACAGTTACAATATTTAAAACTATAATTATGTTTTTACTGTTATGGCAATTGACTACATGTGCCAGTATACATGGAAAGGCCATGGGGGAGACTGTGAAGCTGTGATAGGGAATATAGAACAGTATTAAGCATAAGCATAGGTGATTTCTTGTGTTTACAGATAACAGCCATGCTTCAGAGTAAGTACTAGTTGTTGTTTATTTTTTCCACTGGCTCACAGGGTCCTTTTGAGGGAAAGATCACGGAATGTTTGACCTGGAAGAAACTTGGGAATTGTCCATTTGTTCTATTTGACAGAGAAGTATCCTGAAGGCCAGTAAAGAAGTGAGACCCAACAAAGGGCTCACACAGTAAACAGTAGAAGTGAGACTGAAATCATATCTCTTCTAGTACCACCTGACCCTGATCAAAAACTATCTTAGGATCTACTCCAAGACAGATCCTTTGCTTTCCCTATAGGCATCAGGCCAACTGTTTTTCAAGCTCTACTTTTCAAAACGATTACTTTGCAAATTTTAACAACCACATTAGAAAATAACACAATTCAAATGTTAATTATTATATGAAAAGGGAAATGGATATTTGCAAATATTTTACTACATCTGTAAACAAACCCAACTATGGGGCTAATCTTTTCTTTATTACCATCATCCCCAATCCTAGTTTAAAAATACATGCTCGGGATGCCTGGTGGCTCAGTTGTTAAGCAGCTGCCTTCAGCTCAGGTCAAGATCCCAGCATCCTGGGATAGAGTCCCACATCTGGTTCCTTGCTTGGCAGGGAGCCTGCTTCTCCCTCTGCCTCTGCCTGCCACTCTGTCTGCCTGTGCTCATGCTCTCTCTCTCTCTAACAAATAAATAAAATCTTTAAAAACACATGCTCGGGGCGCCTGGGTGGCTCAGTGGGTTAAGTCTCTGCCTTCAGCTCAGGTCATGATCTCAGGGTCCTGGGATAGAGCCCCACATTGGGCTCTCTGCTCAGCAGGGAACCTGCTTCCCTGTCTCTCTCCGCCTGCCTCTCTGCCTAGTTGTGATCTCTGTCTGTCAAATAAATAAATAAAATCTTAAAAAAAAAAATACATGCTCATAAATAACCTGCCCCAACAAGTCCATTTTCAGAATCCAACACATGTCTTTGCCTCTCTTTAACATTGGCCATCTGTGGATCCTGCTTTGGCTTTTTTCCTAATTACTATACTATTAGCTCACTCTTTATCTGTTCTTGGCCATTTAGTCTATGCGTACTTGTTTTCTTTGCCCTACTGATTATGAGTTGGGCAGTGGGATAGCAATCCCACTCAGACCCAATAGATAGTAGCCCTGTGCAGTATTAATTGTCTCATTTGACCAAACTATCACTAGCCACTCCCTGAAGCATTCCTTTTGAATCCTAATCCATTACTTAACAAAGTTCCCAAATCAGCAATCAGGGTTCCATATGGCTTAGGCAAGCAGATCCTATGAGTGAATTCTATTAACTGAATTTTGAGAGCACAGCTTAGACCTGGGGTGCTTCTCGAGAATCTATTTTTATTTTATTTTATCTTATTAATTTGACACAGAGAGAGAAAGATCACAAGTAGGCAGAGAGAGAGGAGGAAGCAGGCTCCCTGCTGAGCAGAGAGCCCTATGCAGGGCTCGAGATCAGGACTTTGAGATCACAACTGAGCCAAAAGCAAAGGCTTAACCCATGAGCACCCAGGCACCCCTCTATATCTAGTTTTAAGGTTGTATTTGGAAGCTTATTTGGAGCAAAATATACAAATAACTTAGTATGGAGTTTTCTCTAGATACCTCTGTGTATAAGTAGGCTTTGCATACCACAATAAGAGAGACTGGTTGGTAATCTAGCTGTACTCAACTAAATAGAAAACACACCCCAGATGGTCTGTCCAGGGGAAAAATGTCTGAGATTCTGACCTATTCCCATTACATTTGAAAAGTTCTATCTCCTTAATGGTCTCCATTTCTGACCATGTATCGATTACTATGGAGCAGTGAGAGCAGGGCCTCAGAACCCCACACTTGGTTTAATGCTCTACTGTTGGTGTCTTGAAACTTAATAATTTGATCTCTGTGTGTTTCATAAGTCAAGTCCTATGGAACAATGGGGAATATACTTGAGAAAAGGACACATGTGGAAGAAAGGTAAAAACTTAATATTTTAGTACTTTTAATAAAACTGTTTTTCTGCTTTTTGAGCAAGGAATCTCAGAGTTTCATTGCTGTTCTGAGCTAGAATGATATATATTGCCAAGTCCCTATTTCACCGTGGCCATTTATATTTAGAGATGGCCCTATAACCTTTTGTCCTAGTTTATATCCTACTCACACATTACCTCAATCACCAAGTTTCATTTTCTCTCACTTATACCAAAAGTTGTTGAAACTATTTGTTAAGCACTGACTCTGTGCCATACATTGTACTGAGCACTTAATCCATATTATACATGTTATCACCATGGCAGCTTTCTGGGATCACTGTTTTCATTATTCCCATTTTACAGATGATGAAACTGAAATGTAGGTTAAGTGATATGTCCAAAATCACCTAGTAAGTTTCAGAGTTAGAATTTAAATGCTGAAAGACTCATGAGTATAAGTGAGAAATATCTAAGAAAATGCTCAGTCCAAGAATGTGATCTATATATTACATTCTTACTAAACTACTTCATTATTTTATCAGTGGTCTTTGACCTTTCATTGATTTATTTTGACTTAAAAATGCCTTTCATATAGTACTATTTTGCAGTAAGTTTATGGTCTACTAAAATACATCTTAATGAGACACTGATGAGGTGATAATAGGCCAATAATCACCTGCCTTTTCTTGTTTCATTTCTTTGAGAATAAGGAATATTTGAGTAACCTGTTGTTCTGCTTAAGGTCCTTGGGTCAAAATTGTACTTTAATTCAGTTAATTGTCTTTATCTCCTGATCATTTCTTCTTTCTTTGAGACTCAAGTTTAGAAAACTGTATGCAATACAGATAGTAAGTTCAGTATTTGTAGAACTCAATTTCTAGAACCTGATTCCAAGAAAGTATACATGGTCTCCATATCAATCCTGCAGATATATCCAAAAACTATTCTCCTCTTTCCAATTTACTGTTTAACACTAAGAATAATCAAGAGATTCTCCTGCAAGGTTCTCACTCTCCCCTGATTGCCACATCCATTATTCCAAATCAGAACTTAGATGATATTTCAGTATGTTAATAAAAGGAGAAAAGTTCATTTTCACTTTCTTCTTCATCTCTCCCCACTGCTAAGTCTAAACAAAAATGTCACACATTCAGTAGAGTTCCAGTATGAGCCTATAAGGAGTTGGCACTGAAGTAGAGAACGTGTAGCTCTTATGATGAATATTTCCTGTTCTGCTTAAGGCTGTTGTATTAATGGCACTTCACTGTTCAGGGTGGAAAGACTGAAGGGAAGGTGCTCTACCCTTCCAATTATTGGAATGGGAAACTCACTAGTCAGCCTTTCTCAGTGATTAATAAAATCTCATCTTTCTTCCTTTATGATCTTTGATCTGAGAAGTACAAAATGCAACTGTTTTTCAGGAGAACAGATTTTCCTATGGACCTATGTTCTGTTCCACATGAGTTTTTCATAAGATGTTCTTGAATAATATGGAGAGGGAATTTGGCAGTGTCAGAAGACTGTAGAGAAGGATAAATGACTTTTTACATACACAGGTCATTAGAATAGTCATAACCATTGAATGTGCTCAGGTTGTGTCCACTCTGGCTGAAAGTATTTCTGAAGAGAAGATCATTTTTGCCACTTTACAAATTGCACTGGCCTCTGTGTTATTATCCTGAGAGTTTCTTGAAGTTAGAGCAATTTAGTGATAGTTTTCACCCACGGGGCTCATCTTCCACTTACACCAGTCCCACTGGACTGGGAAGAGGAAGCTCCAGCCCCATGATCACGAGTCAACTGCCTCCCCTCACAAGAGAAGAACCACTTATTTTTGAGCTCTCCCATTGCTGCAAGCCATGATTATACTCACTGAAGTGTGTAATAACAGCAGGCTGGGAAGTAAGGGAGAAGATGACCCCTTATAACACACTGGGCCTTACCTCCAGGCCACAGACAGATACTATTAGTCCTGATGGTCACTATCCTCTATCAGTAGGAGGCTCCTACCATCACATCACACCATCGTACTTCAATGTTGAGATATAGACATCACAACCCACTGATCACATTCTGATCTTTCACACCTTTCCCACTCCCCAACACTGAGGCTAAACTTCCACACTCCCTTTTCCCAAACTCTCCCACCCTTCCTCTAGAACCCATAACCCTAAGAGGCAAAATCCACTCACCCTCAGCATGTTACAAAGATCCCTCCAACTATTTGTTTTTATATGAATTTCATTTCCTGTAGCCTACTGAACAGGGGAGTGGTTTTATCTCCTAGTAAGAAAAGGAGATAAAATTATTATCTCCCTTTCTCCTTAGGGGTAATTCCAGACCATTCCATTTTTCTTGGAGGAGGACAGAATCCTTCTGTACCACCCTATTGATCTTTTACCAATGTTGAGACAGAATCCCTCATTCAGTAAATATTTTATTTTTATTTTTTTAAGATTTTTATTTATTTATTTGAGAGAGAGAGAGAGAGAGAGAGAGAAAGAGAGAGCATGAGAAAGAGAGCACGAGCACAAGTGGGGAGAGGGAGAGGGAGAAGCAGACTCTCTGCTGAGCAGGGAGACTGTCTCAGGGCTTAACCTGACTAAGCCACCCAGGCACCCCTCAGTAAATATTTTTTATACTTGTTCACTTTCCATCTCAACTTTGACCCTACTTCAGAAGACTTCCAAAACAACTCCTGATTTCTACAGTTCATTGATCTCTTACTGCCTTGAGTTATCTCTTCATTTCAAATGACCTTCACTCCCACTGCACTTAAACCACCCATTTCCATAATCCCTTTCATACCTGTATCATCTATAATAGGTGATAATCTACTCATAAGTCACAAAAGCATAGTTTGCTTTTTTCTACTAGAGTTCTTTACTTTTTTCCATGTGTCCCCCACTGTACATTCTTGACTTCACTGATATAGCAATCCATTGTCACGTCCAAATTTGATCTATCACACCTCCCTGTCTTCAAGTCTCTCCTTATCTAGTATATGTTCCATGGCACATTATAACAATCATTCTCCTGCAAAAATTCACTTGTACCTCCCTCTTCTCATCCAACCTGTCTGGCAAAACTACACTTCTGGGTAGATCTTAATATCTGTCTTTTCCATGTTTGCACCCAAACAGATGAGTATTGCTGCAGAAAACTGACAAAGCCAGGCAGATTAGTGTGATTATAAATTTATGATCCCAGATTTCAGCTGAGCTTTTAAAAGTGCTTAACATTCTAACTTGGCTGTGCTACTAAGAAAATTCTTGTATTTGCTTTAAAATATCATTCATATATTCTCTTTCTCTTTATAACACTTAAACTTCCCTTGTACTCAATTTAACTAACTTTTGAAAACATTGCCTTGTATCACAAAGATAAAAAAGAAACAATGAAATGGCAACTCCCACCTGCCTGCTACCAAATTTATCAAGTTTTCTACATAAAAACCCATTATCTTCATCATCTCTCCTGCTTTAAAAGAAGTGCCCTTTACCAATATCAGGCTCCCAGGACTCTAGTTCCCATCTCACCTTCCCATGGTCCCCTTTATATCAGTTATATTTATACCTTTTATGTTTGAATTATTCTCTTAGCTGATTCTTTTAATTAACATCCAAACATGTTCTTGAATCCACCATGTTGGTCCCCATCTCCATCTAGCCAATGCTCCCTATTTTCAACTTCTTTTCATAATTAACTTGCAGAATCATCTATTTAGGTATCTTTAACTTCTCTGTTTCACCTATACTTAGCATCCAATTTAACAGCAAATTACATCAACTGTAGCTTCAAAATATTTTCAGAATGTGATCTCTTCTCATCATGTAAACCAAAACTACCTGGTTCAAACTGCTATCATCCATTCCCAGTTGTTCTTCTTCCTTCCTCTACCCTGCCTCCCTGCAAAACAGCCTCTGCTGAGAACCATCCAATGGCTTCCCTTCTCAGAGAAAACAATTAAGTCTTGAAAAGACTTGAAAAGAGATGTTCAAAACCTGATGTGAGCTGCCCCTTACCCCTCTGACATCACCTCTGTCCCTCTCTACTTTATGTGCTTTACTTCAGGTAAACTGGCTTCATTGTTTTTTCTCAGAAGTCTTCTGTACTGCTGCCTCAGGTCTTTTACATGTGCTGCTTCTGCCTGGAATGTGCTTCCATAGGTATCCATAGGTATGATGGACACTCTCTTATTTCTTATAGGTCTGTGCTCCAACATTACTGTTTAAGAGAGGACTTCCCTAAATGAAACAGCAACCACCCCTACTCAAAGTTCCTATTTCCTTTAATGCTTTATTTTTTCCACCATATTGCATATTTAATTATTTGTAGGCCTATTATCTATTTCTCCTCTATAACAGAAATGCCTTAAGGCATGTTTGTTTTTGTTTTTGATTTTGATTTTCAATTTACTACTTAAGCCCCAGCATCTAGGAACAGCACCTGGCATATAGTAGGTTTCAATAATTATCTCCTAAAGAATGTCTTCATTTTGTTATATCCCCTTTATTCTCATATTCATTCCAAACAGGTTTGCCTCCCTGCCTTCTAAATTTGCTCTTATTAAGATCTTCAAATACTTTTTTTTTTTTTTTTGCCAAATCCTCATCTAATTTTTGCCTCACAATAGGTTTCAACAGAATAGGTAACCAGTTTCATCTCAAATCACTCTTCATGGTTACTATGATATCCTTCTGCATCCCTGGCCTGAAGTCTAATTAATTCTTCCTTTTTCACATACCCTAAGTTGTGGAGCTCTCCAGGGAACTCTCTCCTCACACTTCACCTTCTTTCCAGATGACCTCACTTTCTTCCATGGCTTTATAAATGTCACCTATTGCTAATGGTCCTACACTTATTCTCTTGCCCAGCATTTTCTTCTCATCTTCAGGCCTTTAGTGTTTCCACTAAAAGTCTCAACATGATATGTGAAAAACTAAATGCCAAACTTACTTATCCTTGAGTATTACTCAGAAAATGATGCCATTACTTAACTCATAACACTGGGAGTCCCTTCCCTTTTCCTCATTTCCTATATTTAGTCCATTTCCTATATTTAGTCCATAGCCAAGTCCTGTCCATTCAGCCATCACACTATACCTCATGTCTGTTGCTCTTCATCTCCTTTGTTGAACTTACACCACCATTATTTCCACCTAGAACATCGCATCAATCATCTACATGGTCTTTTTACTTCTACTTTTCTCCTTTTTTTATTGTAAATCTGGTAATTTTATTTTATTTTATTGGTTTAATACAATTTTAATTAAAAGACTTAATAGAATACAATGGAATTTTACTTTGGAACTTGAGAAGTTCCTCCTAAGATTTATCTGCAAAAATGAATGCTTATGTATAACCAAGAAATTTTGGAAGCAAACTAATAAGGTAGATTTAGAAACACAATGTGAAGCCACAGTAATTAATACAGGTTATTAATGGCAATATATAATAAACTAAGCAGTCAAGAAACAAAATATAGTATATCACAAAGATGGCATTTCTTTTTATTATTTTTAAGATTGGTAGTAAAACTATATATTATTTTCAATTAGCCAACATATAGTACACTTATTAGTTTTTGATGTAGTGTTCAACGATTCATCAGTTGCATATAACCCAGTGCTCACCACCACACATACCCTCCTTAATACCTATCACCCAGTTACCCCATTCCCCACCTCCCTCTCTTCTGTCTGTTCTCTGTAGTCTCTAAAGGTCCAGTATGATCATGTTAATTTCTTACTTAAAACACTTGAAGCAACCCTTCTCACAATTATGTCTCACAATTATGTTATAGTGTCCATAATGATCTGGCCAGTAACTATTCTTTTGCACAGTAATTCATATCTCTCCCTCACTGATCATATGCCTACACAGATAAATGGCTTTTATTCAGGCATCTATTATTGGCATTGTGGTAGTTATTTAACCTATGTTTTCATGCCATTTTCTAATTTTCAAGCAAAATGAGCATCAGCGTCACTAAATTTTAGATGTGGATGCTGAATTCCATGGAAATTAGTGACATCACTGAAATGATATTTATTGAATGAATGAATGAATGAATGAATTTGTCCAAGGCCACACATATCTAGACATTGCAGTTTCTCTATCATATAAAGCTGTTGGGATTATACACATGTCAATTTTTTTAGTAAAGCATAGAGTATTAAAATGTAAATTTTTAAAAAATCATAGTACATTTTGGAAGTTAGTATTACCCTGTATTACAAAGGCATGTCTGCTAGGTGAGGAATAGATAACTAAAAGACTGAGTCCCCACTTCTATGGCAGTTATCTTCTCACTAGGTAGGCAAGGCTTATGCATACCAAAACTCACTGAGAACAATATAATATGACACTTAAAAATGCTGAGGAGAATAATGAGGGAAAGTCCTCCCTCTTCTGTATTCTGTTGAATACAGAATTGTATTGAATACAGAATGTTGAGGAAGAGTACAAATAAAGAAAAAGAGGGACCCACCCAATTAACCCAATCCAGTCAACCAGTAGAGCATCATTATAAATTATAGTCAGATCTCTAGTATCCTATGTGAAAGCCCCCAGCACTGAACTTAGCTCACAAGAGTGTGTCAGATCTGATCCTACAAAAGTGTCTAATAAGGCAGGTCTTCTCTGACACTATGTCCACACTACCCTGCAACTCCCCACCCCTTTAATCTCACTGCTCTTTTTTTTTTTAAAAGATTTTATCTAACCATTTGACAGACAAAGACCACAAGCAGGCAGAGAGGCAGGCAGAGAGAGAGGAAGGAAAGCAGGCTCCCCACTGAGCAGAGAGCCCGATGCGGGGCTCAATCCCAGGACCCTGGAATCATGACCTGAGCGGAAGGCAGAGGCTTTAACCCACTGAGCCACCCAGGCGCCCCTAATCTCACTTCTCTTTAATATGATTTATTTTCTTTCTTCTCACCACCCAACACCATGTATTTATTTGTTGTTTTTTCCTTGTTTTTGTCTATTTTCTGTCTCCCTCAACAAGAATGTAAGTTTCAAGAGAATAGGGACTTTGCTTTGTTTGTTGTCCTGTGGCTGGTTAGTAAGGGGCTAGCAATTGGCAGTCACTGCATGAATAATGCAGCAGTAAGTTGAATAGAAACCCATTCTTTAACTGAGGGACTCTAATTAGGATGATTATTTAACAGTTCTTTAATACTCTACTTTCTTGATGGGAAAATACCACCTGACTCTCCTCTCTTAATTTTTAGGACCAACTCCCTTGCTCTTTCCCAAGTCTTATAATGGGAGAAACTGCAGCCTCACCTACTCAGTGTCCCTGGGGAATATGACTACAGGCATGAACCGTGCCTTCCTCAGAGACTCCCTGAGAGCCGCGTAGGCAGCTGTGTGGTATCTCAGTAGGCTTCACTTTGGGCCTGGCTGACTCCAACCCAGAGGATCACTAGCTCATTTCCAAATGTGCTATTTATGAGGGGTGATCCAAATAACCACTCATAACCCAAGAGGTCCCACGCTGGCTCCATTCAGCTGTGACACTGCCCAAAAGCTACTGCAGCTTTCACTAGAGTACAGAGGAAATATCAGACTTCCTCTGCATTATCAGACACACGTCTTACATGACTTCTTTATTGGGTTTTATTTCTTGAGGGGGTCTTAATAGGATGAAAGGGAGGCTTGCTAGGTGCAAATGAGTGCCGTTCAACTATTTAAAGGCACATTTAATTAAACTGGATTCATTGCCTGCATGGGGCAAGTTAAATGAAAACTGAATAGATGGAGTATGATTACATATTATTAAGAAGAGAGACAGCTCTGGAGACCAAATTCTTTTAACACAACATTAAGCTGAGCTCATTTCATATGCACAGTTTAGCACCGGCCTATAAGGAGAACGTGTTTTGAGAAAATCAGCAGAATGGTTATGAGCTCTAAACAGCTTTTAATAAAATGCAATGTTTCAGGGAAGGAGCAGCTTCTAAACTTCACTTAAATATGCTAATTAAAGAAAATGAAGTTTCCCACTGATTCCAGGTTCTCTTTGTTTTCCATTTTTTATGTTCATCTCATCCAGGCTACTTTCTACTTTATTTTATAAACTCCAAGAAGTGTTCCAGAATCCTTATTAAAAATATTTCAGGGGTTGCTGAGAGTTTGAGGGCAGGGGGACAAACAAACCTGAGTCTGGCAAATTGATATCTTTAATTGCCTATCTGTGTCTGATTGACCATAGACTAAAGCTTCTAGCTGGTATCTAGACCATTTTAACCAAAAAGGCCCCATCAAGTTTGGCAGTAATAATAAAAATAGGCATAATCTGTTGAGTCTTTGGAGTAGGACAGGTGTTTTCCAGACATCACCTAATTGGATGCCTACCCTAGAAGGTAGGTATTGATACCACGGAGATGGGAAAGTCAAGAGAAATAGTCTGTGATGTTGCTTGGTATTCAACCTCAGGTCTGGCTAGGGCCAAAACCTCTGCTTACCTACTGACATCTGCCCTGATCCCATGTAGGGAACTACAACCCTGGAGGAGGGAGTGATATTTAAAAAGTACACTAAAAAAATAATAAATGAATAAATAAATAAATAGTACATAAAACGGTCAACATAATTTTATATTACAAAATAGGAAAAAAATAACCTTGCAATGACTTTTGAAGTAAAACTCTTTAAAGAAAGTTTTACAAAGTGTTCTTGATCACTGGTCCATAAGTTAAAAAAAGATGGTGAGAAACATTGGTCTGATTTATTCATCCTTGAGTTGTCTTTTGACTTTGTCTCACCATTACTGGCCCTTCTGAGTGCAACACCTTGGTGTAACTTTATGGAATCAGCTCTCCCCCACTTTCCATACCTGTGGCCTGATCTGTGTCTACCCAATCCTTTAGTTCCATGAATTTGGAACACGTCCTTGGTCTGGTCAACAGAGTCCCAAATTGGCTTATTCCAAGAAATGAGCATCAGCCTTCATACTCTTGGCTTAAACTATTGAGAAAGAGATACTGTCTAAGGTTGTTGCTGAGTCAGTAGAATATATGTCTGGCATTGCTAGTGGTTCTCTTGCCATCATGAGGGAAAGCCTGCCTAAAGATGAAGACACACCCAGACATGGAGAGGCACAGAATCCTGATGACATTGAGAACCTGTGTCCAGCAATGTATAATATATAACACCTATATATGGACTTTCCACGTTCACAAACCAACCAGTTCCATTTTGTTAGCCAACCTGAGTTGTTTTTCTATCACTAGCATCTGAAAAAGTATACCCTCCCTACCCTTACCAATTTTATAGTTGTAGAACTTAAAGCTAAGGAGAGAGAATGATTTTCTCAAAAATTTTACTACTAGTTAGTAATATATCTAAGCATAGAATCTAGGGCCCCTTTCTCCCAAGCCAGTTTTGTTTCCCTAGATCATTCTTTCTTAAAGTGTGATTACCAGATCAGTAGTATCATCATCATTTGGAAGTTGTTAAAATGCAGATTCTCCAGCCCCATTCCATATCTACTGGATCAGAAACCAAGGATAGGACAGAGGAATCTGTTTTAAAAAGTCCATCAGTTGACTCAGATACCTGCTCAAGTTTGAGGACCACTTCTTCAGATCAATGTTTTTCAAATTTTTGAAGTGGCAGAAACATTTTCCTTAAACAGAATATTGTCTAAAGTTCAATATAAATACAGGTAAGTGTAAGTCATTTTGCTAGAAATGGAGATGAGGAGCCTAGAGATCTACTTGTTCCTGAAGACATATGGCAGCACCTGAGAACACTTCCAGGGACACTGGAGGACCCCATGAGATACAATTTGGATAAGGATTGGTGACATGCTATGTTAATGAGATACCACCCCAATTCACATCTCATTAAGATACTTTCCCACTAATATTTATGCTCATATTTTCTGTAATCCCTGAAGCTCTGTTTTAGGGTAAGCTATTCACAAATCTCTATATAAAAAAATGAGACCTTTGAATATTTACAGAATCAGAAGAGGAAGTTGGGACTAGGGAGTGCAAAGTAACAAAGCTCTGCCTTGGGAGGTCCCAGTTACTGATGGAGCTCTCCTCCAAATATACATGTAGCAATAGGAAGAGAAAAGGCAGCAGCACTTTTTTTTAAATTTTTTTCTTAACATATAATATATTATTAGTCCCAGGGGTACTGGTCTGTGAATCACCAGGCTTATATACTTCATAGCACTCACCATAGCACATACCCTCCCCAGTGTCTATAACCCAGCCACCCTCCCCCTCCCCCCATCCCTCCAGGAACCCTCAGTTTGTCTCTCTCCTGATCCCATCTTGTTTCATTTTTTCCTTCCCTACCCTCCAAACTCCCCACTTTGCATCTCAAATTCCTCATATCAGGAAGATCATATGATAATTGTCTTTATCTGATTGACTTATTATGCTCAGCATAATACCCTCTAGTTCCATCCATGTAGTCGCAAATGGCAAGATTTCATTTCTTTTGATGGCTGCATAGTATTCCATTGTATATATATACCACTTCTTTATCCATTCATCTGTTGATGGACATCTAGGTTCTTTCCACAGTCTGGCTATTGTGGACATGGCAGCAGCACTTTTAAAAAGAACTCCAGACCTAGAACTTTTGTGCCTAGAAATGGCATAGGAAGCTATGAATATTTCCCTTAAACATGTATTGCTCTAAATGTTAAAAATTCAGTAGGGCTACTTTAGACAAATTTATGAAAAATTAGAATGTGTCATAGAATCTAGTTTTCTTTGTCTTATGCTCACCCAGCCTTGCCTGGGGGAAACTGTGCTAAAGCACCCATATACACTATAACCTCACACTTGGTGTTCTGTCTTCCCAGGTAGGGGACCGGGTAGTGTTTAAAAGAAGGAACCAATTGTTGGGCAAAGATTTGGGGTCAAGGAGACCTTTACAACCCTTCTAGGAACACTGGTAATTGCTTTGGTGTCTTGGCAATGGCTAGTTATTATCCCTGAAATACTCTGTGACCTTCAACTCAGCCCATTTCCAAAAAATTCCTATTATTATGAAATTTCAGGTATCATTAATAAGTTTTACTACCTCTCTATAAAACTATCCCTGTCTCCCTGTCTTCTCTTTCCTGACATTCTTTTTAATATGTTACCACTGATTCTTGTGCATGGCTGTTAAAATATTCATCGTATTTTAATACTAAAAACATTTTTATAATAGTAGATAATACATTTATACTTATTATCATTTTAAGTATATATCTCTCCACTTTGTGGTGAAAGTAGAAACCATAGTGTTTCATCTGTGTATCTCAAGACCCAAGCATAGCACCTGTCATACCATGGGGGCTCAAAAATAACTTTTTTGTAAAAAAAAATAAATCCCTTACTAGACCTACTCTCCCAGAGTCAGCTATGGAGCTTACTATCTTGAGAACCTAATGACAGCTGCCATGAATTGAATGCCTAATATAAGCCATGTCCAGTGCCTAGTAGTTTCAGATGAGAAACTGAGGCTCAAAGACATTATGAACTTTTTTAAGATCAAGTAGCTGGTAAAGCAAGGACTTAATCCTAGTCTTGTTTGATTGCCAAACCTTTGCTCTTAACATAATATGTATCCTTCCCTCACTTCCATTCACTCATTCATTTAACCCATGCTTTGCTTCAACAGCATGGCAGGGTATGTGAACATTCCAAGTGGCTGTTGTCAAGGGTCCCTGACTTCCTTAAGCTCACAGAATGATGGAGAGAAAGTCCCCCCACCCACCCGTAACAAGCAAACAGATGAACACATTATAAGGGGCTCTTGTCTTAGATTAAGCATTACTTTTCTTGGAAAGAATATAAACCTCTTAGTACATAAGCAGTGAGACCATAAAGAGATTGCCCTTGTTTCACTATGTTCGCCTACAGAAACAAAGCCCATTCCTTTACAATATCCTCAGACATGGAGGAAGATTAAATTAAACAGGTTATCTTGGTACTGCTCATTATCCAGGCTGCTCACCTATCCCTTGCTCTAATTGCTAGTGTTCCTGGGCAGAAAATTTCCAAGCTGCATGCTCTGCACTTTCTCCTCCTTTTTAATATCATCAGATTTGAAATAGACATACGCTGCAGCACAGTTGCTGGAAATATTATAGAAGCCCAGTAGGAGATATTTGCATATTTATGAAAATAGTTTACCTTCTGCTATGACAATAACAAATGTTCACAATCTCAGCAGTTTGTTCACTTTGTCCAAGGAAAGAGATAGGAGTGTATTAGCAATTTAAGAATAACTTCTAGGGAATGGTTACAATATGATTTTCTTTTCTTAAAGTTAACATTCTAAGAGGTTTTTGAGGGCATAATTGCTCATGCAGACAACCTTTTGTCCATGAGAAGCATGGAAAATTTTGGAATCCACCCCAGAATTTGCTAAGAATTTATGTCATACCTTGCCAAATTCATCTAACCCATCTATACTCTTAGTGCATATTCAACAAATATAATTTTTGTTGATTTGGGGGGCAATTACTTAGGAGTGAACTCATGAGTAGTTTTTAGCTTCTAAAAATCATGCTGAAGACATTAAGCAATGGAGAAATCTGATTCACCAATAGCTCATGTATAGCCTTTTTCTGGGAAGAGAATGAAAATCCCCAAAGAAGTATTTTAAAACTGGAAGATGGTAATTATAGTGCCTTTAATAACATTAAGTCTGTCAGCCAACATTTGTGTTACACTGTCTTCAGCTATACTAGCAGTTTACTGTAATTCTGAGTGGTCTAAAAATCAATGAGCCCCATATGAAACAGGCTGAATGGTACATTACAAAGAGCAAAGTTTTGATATTAGACAGACTTGATCACAAATCCCCACTTTTACTTCCTTGCAGTGGTCTTCAGGAAAAATTCTTAACTTTTTGAGCCTCAGTTTCATCAGCTGTAGAATCAGGATGGTCTTACCCATTTTGTATGGTTCTATAGGTTTGAAATTACAGAGAAACTGGGGATAGTTCTCAGCACAAAATGCTCCCAAAATCTTAATAAGTGATTAATAACCTTACCCCTTAATCAGTAACTGAATAATCACTGAATAAAACTGATTAACTAGTAACTGAATACCTTGGAGTATGTATCCCACTTTTTACAATATTTGTATTAGTTACTGTATAGTTTCAATGCTGCTACTAATTGCTTTTGTTTCCTGTGGCCACTGTAACAAATTACCATGAATTTAGTGTCTTTCAATAGTAAAAATTTATTGTCTCACTGTTCTGGAGGCCAGAGTCTAAAATCAAGATGTTGATAACACTGGGCTTTCTCTGAAGGCTCTGGGAGATAATCTTCCCTTGCCTTTTCCAGTTTCTATGGGGTCCATGTGTTCCTTGGCTAGTGACTGCATAACCCCAACCTCTGTTTGTATGCATATGGCTTCTTTGTTCCTCCTGTTGTAAGGTGTTATAAGAAAGTTTGACACTGGGCTTAAGATATACCTAAATATTCCAATGACATCATCTTGAGATCCTTAACCTACTTGCATCTGCCAAGATCTTTTTTCCAAATAAGGTCATATTCATAGGTTCTGGGGATTAAGGCATGGGTATATCTTTGTGGGGACCACCATTTAGTCCACTACTAAGATATATTTTGAAACTACAGTGAACTGGCTTTAGAAGATAAATTCCTTTAGTAGCATGAAATGAGGTTAAAAAATTTAAGTAAACTATGACCTGAATGGATGCATATAAGTTAATGGAGTCACTGAGACAATAATGAAAAGTTTGGTGGGAAAATAGGAGAGAATGAATTTAGGTAAGATTGTCCTAGTTTGTAATAAGCTTGGGTGAAAGGACTTTTACTGGATATTTATTGTAATAGCAATGTAAAATATTCCATGTTCTGAGTACAGATATGATTATTTTAATATTAACATCCAAGTCTGACTAACTGTGAACTTTTACCCTGCTTATCTGCAGTGAGCACAGTCTTCCTAGAACCACTCTGGCTCAAGTGTTTCTGTAAATCCCCAAGAAGGAGTGAAGACATGATAGTGAGTTGATTAATACAGAGAATCAGTCTTATACATTTTAAAGATTTGATAGTTAAATTGGAAATCAGAACCCATTTGAGACTAATTTTAAGAGGGATAGTCCAAGGCAACTAGCAGCTGAACTTCATAAATACTGGACTCCACGTTAGTTCCTTAGGAAACCCACTATGGCATCTAACATTTGTTAAGTGTTAGAGTATTGGAGAATGCCACCTGTTTTGTCTTGCATCTTAGGTATAGTGTCCTCATCATTGCCCCTTTGTAGTAAAAAGAAGAAAGCATTGTATTTGAATAAGGCAGAAGAATGATGCATCACCTGTGTTATCCATAGCTGGATCCTCAGTTAGATAACCCAAGCTCCCAGAGGCTGCAACAATTCAGTGCCTACCAGACCAGATGTTGGTAATAAGGCTCTGGTATCAACTAACACACATTTTTCCAGACTCACTAGTGGCGTCCAACAATTTTAGCTCCGGTGGGGAAGCTCATGCAGATGTCCAGCCTCCCTACTCCCAGGGTCCTGTTTTCTTTTTCTGAAATCTCATCTTCAATATAATTCCTGTTTTTTTAATTAACATATTTTTTTCAGGCACTCTGTTTTTTTTTTTTAAATTTTATTTATTTATTTGACAGAGAGAGACCACAAGTAGGCAGAGAGGCAAGTAGAGGGAGAGGAAGGGAAGCAGGCTCCCTGCTGAGCAGGGAGCCCGATGTGGGGCTCGATCCCAGGACCCTGGGATCATGACCTGAGCTGAAAGCAGAGGCTTTAACCCACTGAGCCACCCAGGTGCCCCCAGGCACTCTGTTTTATCTCTAGGTATAGAGCTCTGGAGGTCAGAGTTCTATTCCCTTTTGTCCAAAGCTGCTTCAACCCTTATGCAAAAGAGGGATACAAATAGACATTTTAAAAAAGTTATATATTTTATACCTTCACTTGATATCATTCCCTACCCACATCCCCAACACATTTTCTAAATTCCTTGGAAAAATATTATTTCTAAGTAAACTGTGCTTAAACACAATGAGAAGTACAATCTTTACATTACAGAGACAAAAAGAAGTACATGGATCAATGAGTGATGACCCTGGGAGGTGTTCCTACAGGGAGAGAGTCAAAGACTAGGCACACAGAATTCACTTCTCCCTGAATCCTATTTTCTGGAGTTCTTTTCTGTTGCAACACTGAAGAGACTTGGAACATCTAAGGATAATAGGCTGGATCTTCAAGGTTGATCTTGGTATGGGAGAAAAAGTACAAAACTTGGAATTAGAGGGACCTACATTAGAATCCTAATCTACCATTTACTATCTTTGCTTTCTTAAACAAGTTGCTCATTTTTTTTAAATTATTATTATTATTTGGACCATCATTAAGTTGAAAAAATACTTAACTGAAAGCATTGCAGGAAAGATGAAATGAGAATTGAAAACTTTGAGCTTTTTCCTAATAAGAATTCATTACCTTACAACTTAGTTTAAACTTTAATAATCTAGTTGGGTTATGGACATTGGGTAGGGTATGTGATATGGTGAGTGCTGTGAAGTGTGTAAGCCTGGCAATTCACAGACCTGTACCCCCGGGGCAAATAATACATTATATGTCAATAAAAATAATTAATAAAATTTTAAAAAACTTTAATAATTTATAGATTAACTGTCCATGGCATCTTTAACTCAGAGCATCTTTTTTTCTAGACCTACCTCTTGGGCTTGTCTCTTCATCTTGTGATTCCCTGGCCTGCCATAAACTTTGCTTCCTGATAACTTATTTGGTGGGTACAGAAGATTTAGATGAAAATAGTCATTTTCAGAAATCACTCTTTAAATATACAAAATCCATATTCTTATCTTTCATTTGCCTTTTAAAATAAACCAATATAGATAGAACTTTCTGACATACTTAAATGCTAGTTTGAGATCACTCAACTTATTTGCATGGATGACCTCTACTTGAACTCATTTCTCTGGAAATAAAAGTTTAGTGCACTACTAATTCAACTTAGAAAGTAATTGGAAGACTTCAGCAAATGAGGAAAATTCTAATTTTATAGGGACTGGGGACTTAATTCAAATGAAAAAAACTTCATTGATGACATGAGTTAATTGTGCAGTTAACACGAAATAACCCTACCTAGTATTATTAAGACTCTAAAAGCATCGGTTTGCAGGTATCAATGATTAAAAGATCTGTAACAGAAAATCGCATTTCTTGAATTTTCTTCATGCTGTACAGTAAAGGAGAGAGTCAGTGGTCACTAGGGAGTCTAATACGTTCCATGATATCATATAGTAGAACACTATTATAACCCCCAAATCTAGGCATATAATTATGGTTTCTTCAGAGTTCAAGATATCATACTTCCTCTTTAGCAGGATCTTCATCTTTTGCCTCAAAATGTTGTCAATCTCAGGACTCAGTCCTAGACTCTCTTATAGTACACCTGTTTGGAGACTTCATCCATTTCTCTGGCTGTTAATACCACTCCTATGCTACTGATATCCAAATATGTCATCTCTCCAGGGTTGAGTCATGTATCAACCTACACACTTACCATTACCACTTGCATGCCTCAAATTCATATCAGAAGTAACATGTTCAAAATTAAATCCTCTCTCTGGTTGGCTTCCCTAGAAGCAGAGCCTCAGACAGGGATTCTCAAGTGCTTATTGTATCGATATGGTTTTAGGGATATTTAAGTGACTTATTTAGTGAGTTCCCTCAGAAAACGAGGAGGAGGAGAGGAAAATGGGAGAGGACTGGGGAAAACTCAGTGAGACTAGCTCCAGTATGGTACTACTGGGAAACTCTGGAGAGCTAAGTGTGCACTAAGTTGTTTCTTAAGGCAAGGATGCTGACCTTTTATAACCATATCTCAGATTTTTGGATCACCACAAGTGGGAGATTAGAGGGCATAACTTTCTGAGTACTGCAGTTACTGTTTAACTTATGCAAATTCTCCAGAGAAGGTAGTAGCTGTGAACAATTAGCAGCTAACCCTCAGGGCAACAGGGAAATGAGTGTATTTGCCATTAAAGCAAGTGATAGCAGGGCACCAATAGCATCCACTAAAGATTCTAAATTAACCTTCTCAATGTGTGGCTTAAGTTCTACATAATTTATATCTGAAATCCACCCACATCTCAGCCAACTCCACTTACACCAAGGCCAAGTTGCCATCATGTCTTACCTACACTGGTAAAATGCTTTCAACAGGTGCTCCTCTGTCAACTTTAACTCATCAGCATACATTGTCCTCACAGAAGCCACAGTTGTTTTCTTTCTTTGTCATTGTTGTTGTTTTTTAATACAAATCTGATCATTTTCAAATTCTTTAATAGCTTCTTATAGCCTTTATAATTAAATCAAACTCAAGACCAAGATCTAAAAGGCACTTCAGAATTAGCCTTCTGCTTCCAATGCCATCCTTATCAGAGGCCTCTTTTCTCTGTTTCTGATGCTGCCCTTTGGTCCATGCCTAGATTATGAAAAGCTTTTGTCTTGTGGCCTTTATTCATATTGTTTTCTTAGTAAGAATGCTCTTTCAGATCTCTTTGGTTGACTCATTCTCATCACTCAGGCCTCAGATTCAAAGACACTTGTGTGAGAGAGGCCTCGCCTGACCTGCTTAGCTCATGGACAGCACTGATCACAATCTGCAAGGTTATTTGTTCTGTAAAATCCTGACTATTGAATGGGCCTGATTTGTGTATATGAAAGCAGAAAACAAGTTTCTATTAACCTTGATCCCTTGATTCATTATCCTCCACGATGAATAATCCCATAGCTTCTATTCCTCTCAGATATTAAAATTCCAATCCAGTGAAACATCTACAATTTCATTTCTTAGACTTAAGCTATTTGAAGCATTTTAGCTCTCCCAGGTTGGGCCTGCCTCAGGCTAGAAAGACTACATTGGACAAAGAAGACAGGATCAGCTTCTTTACTATCCCCCTTAGCTTGCATTCCCTTCCTCTTCCCACACAACTGTGCACACTCCTGAACCTTCAGAACTGGAACAAACGCAGACCTAGGTGAGATATAAAAGGACTTTATTCACTTGAGTGATTGTAACCTGTCATCAGGCCTTTGTGTATTGTAGGCCTGACTGCTGATTGCTTCTCAAGTTTCTCAAAACTTCCAATTTTCAGTTTCTGACACAGTTAATATCTTACATACTGGTTTATTGCACCTCCTTCAGCTCCTGGCTTCTTACAGTCTACTCCCTCAAACAACCGTATTGGGATCACCTCACTTCTTTGAACAATCCCCTTTTGAGATAACATGATATACAGATCCCTTTTGCAGAGAATATATTTGGAGCAGGGACAATAATTCAGCTTTGTACTGCCAAAGCAAGAGTATACATGATGGTCTCAGTCCAAAAATATTGTAAATTGGGTGGCTTACAAACACCAAACCTTTATTTTTCACAGATTTGGAAGCTGGGAAGTCCAAGATCATGGTGCTGGCCAATTTGATGTCTAGTGAAAACCCTCTTCCTCATTGAGGGTCACTTACCCATTGAGGGAGCTCTCTGGGAACTCTTTTACAAGGGCATTAATCCCATTCATGAGGGCTCCACCCTCATGACCTAGTCACCTCCCAAGGGCTTCACCCTCAAA
Organism: Taxidea taxus jeffersonii; assembly: GCA_003697995.1. Classification (NCBI taxonomy): domain Eukaryota; kingdom Metazoa; phylum Chordata; class Mammalia; order Carnivora; family Mustelidae; genus Taxidea; species Taxidea taxus. The sequence continues at coordinate 72,565 of RCUC01146769.1, read as the reverse complement.
CACCATCACATTGTAGATTATGTTTCAACATATGAATTTGAGGGGGTAGGCACATTTAGACCATAGCAAATACTTTCTAATGAAACCTGTTACCAAAGTTTACTCAAGGTTGCCTGGAGGGTTTCTGCCATGAGTAATAAGGCCCTATGTCTCCCAGACTTTTGCTTTCTGAGGATGAAATAATATTCTTCCTTATACCCTGAGCTGCTTGCTGACAACATCCTGCTCATCACTCTCTACTTCCAGGCCTCTCTTGTTTTCTGCTCTTTATAGACAGGAGGTAAGTGTTGGCAATAGATGGCAGAACCAATTTTATCCAAGCATCTTGTACAGGCAACCTCAAAGATCTAAAACTTTGATTTAGAATTTGGAGTATATTACACTCTTCTCAGCTTTAGGACCTCACTTAAAACTCCAAGATGATGAGAACCCCATTTAATGTCCTTTTATCCCCCTCCCCTTCTGTATCTCTCACTAGCATATATACAATGAGAGCTGGGATCTTGTTCATCTGGTTCTTTGATGAATTCCCAGCTCTTAGCTGAGTGTCTGGCCCATAGTCTGTGCTTAGTAAGTATTTGTTGAGTAAGTTAAGCTTTGCTATGCATTCACACTTTTTTTTTTTTTTTTTTTTTTTTTTTGCTTAGTTCCTTTCTCTATAAAATTTGTTTAAAACTTAACTTTCAGAATGAGGGAGATGAGAAAAAAATATGCAACATACAAAGAAAAGAGTGGGGGACTGATATTTAGATTAAAACCTTTATTTAGGATTGGAAGGGTCTCAGAAACCAGTCAGTATCAGGGATTTACAACCTCCCACTCTTGGCCCATGGGTCTTTTGTTCAAAATGTAGTATTTAAACTGTTGAGTACTATTTTTCTACCCCATTCCTGGTAAATTCTTCCCAAGTCATTCATCTCCTCATCTGTTCTCCCCAGAGGAGCTGTTCAACACAAAATGGTCTATATAGTTCTACAAGGTAAGAAGCCCTTGCACTCATCAGGCAGGTATGGGTCTTACCAACACTGTCCTACTTCAACTACTCTTTCTCCCCCTGGGAGTTCTGAGAGCCACAGTAATAGCTCTGTCTATGCATGAGGCAGAAAAAGAAATAACTGGAAAAATTTCTCTGTTATTATGTGACCAATACATCCTACTTATTTTAAGAATTATTATCTTAATAATATGTTAACAGGCCATCCTGCCAGAATCTTTTATGTAGTGAAAGAGTAGTGAACTTCCTCTCATTACCACTTTCCTTTGTCAACACATATTCTATCTCCAACTAATTAAGCAAACTAGTGTGCATTTTCATGGTCAGAGTGCACAATAAGTTTTGCAACAAAACAAAACCAAAGGAAGGGTGTCTGTCCAGAAGAACTGAGGGTTCTACTCTGGAAGCTCAGACACCTGATGAGGATGAGAAGATGTCTAGCTTCCTTGAGGGGGTCCTTATGTGTCAATAATGATTTTGTCAGGGTCAGTACAGATGAAAGTGCTATGATTAGATGCTTGAAAAAAGCTCAAGAGGAAAGTATATGTAGATAATTTAATAAATTAAAGACACACACATACACACACACACAATCTCTTCAATAAGATAAAGACAATGTCTAGCTCTGAATTTTTCCCCCAAGTTTCTCCAGAACCAGTAGAAAGAAAAAGAGGAACGAGGAGAAAATTATTCCAAAGATGAATGAGGGGAAAGTTATTTCAAAGGACCTCTATGGAGACTGTCAATTTTATTATCAAAGTAAGGGAATGTTGGACCTTTTTGGGGGGCTGGCAAGATCTGAAATAAGGGTAGGAAATCACTGCTCTTCCCTAACAAATGAAGTGCCCAGGCCATAAAAACGAAGTTCTGTGAATTCTGGTAAAATTTCTAGAAACAAAGGAGCACTATAGTTCTACATTAGTACAGAGATAGTTTCTTTTTCTCAGAAAATTATGTGGCAACAAAAAATGTTTATGCTTTATGTATAGTACCTTATTTTGTTTTTGCAATTTAACTTGAAGTCACACATCCTTCTAACATACTTCTAGCATCTCCCTGGAGCCTGACTGCCCAGATCTGGATCCTGGTTCTACTCAGTGCATTTGCTGGCTGCCCATATGGCAGATTTGTGCATAATTGAAAAAGGTACACTTCTTAAAAATGCTTTACCTCCATCTGTCAAAAGTGTCATAATATACTGAGTTTGTTAAGATAAAACACTGTACTGCCATCTTCCGGAAAACCATCCGATTCAATATACAAATCTACCACGACTATAATGAGAATGGCAGACGCTTAGATGGGACACCATTTTTGGTATACAACATATAAAAACCACCTTATTCTGCTCCTTTTTTTTAAACCTATGTGAACTTGTACAATTATTTAACCTTTCTGTTTCTGTAAAATTAGAAGCCAATAATAGGTTTCTGGGGATTAAATTAGTAAATGTATATAAAGTAGTTAGGTACTTGGCAAATAGGAAGCATTCAGTAAATATAAATTTTAATCATTATTACTGATTAAGGAATATACTTTGATTAGACAGCTTCCCCAGTGATATCCAAATAGTAAGAGGAAAAGCTGGGATATGAATTGGGTCTGGTTTCTTTCACCCAGTGTTCATCTTGCTGTTGATGCATGACAGTTCCTGGGTCAGAGATGTGTTGTGTTGTCAAACATCAAATGCTTTGCTTGATCAACACTGACTTTAACTTAATGGAAAGTAGCTGTGTAAAGGGCTGCTATCCAAGATCTATGAAGAACTCCTCAAACTCAACACTCAAAAGGAGAAAATCATGTCAAAAAATTGGCAGAAGATATGAACAGACACTTCTCCAAAGAAGACATACAAATGGCTAACAGACACATGAAAAAATGTTTATCATCATTAACCATCAGTGAGATTCAAATCAAAACCACATTGAGATACCACCTTACACCAATAAGAATGGCCAAAATTGACAAGACAGTAAACAATAAGTGTTAGAGAGGGTGTGGAGAAAGGGGACCCCTCTTACACTGTTGGTGCACCACTTTGGAAAACAGTGTGGATATTCCTTAAGAAATTAAAAATAGAGCTACCCTATGACCCTGAAATCACACTACTGGGTATTTACCCCAAAGATACTGATGTAGTGAAAAGAAGGGCCACCTGTACCTCAATGTTCATAGCAGCAATGGCCATAGTCGCTAAACTGTGGAAAGAGCCAAGATGCCCTTCAAAAGACGAATGCATAAAGAAGATACAGTCCTTTAATATGGAGAATTATGCTTCCATCAGAAAGGATGAATACCCAACTTTTGTATCAGTATGGAGGGGACTAGAGGAGATTATGCTGAGTGAAATAAGTCAAGCAGAGCGAGTCAATTATCACATGGTTTCACTTCCTTGTGGAGCATAAAGAATAACATGGTGGACATTAGGAGAAGGAAAGAAAAAGTGAATTGGGGGATATGGGAGAGAGAGATGAACCATGAGAGACTGTGGACTCTGAGAAACAAACTGAAGGTTTTGGAGGGGAGGGTGTGGGGATTAGGTGAGCCTGGTGGTGGGTATTAAGGAGGGCTTGTATTACATGGAGCACTGGGTGTGGTACATAAACAAAGAATCTTGGAACACTGAAAAAAGAAAAAAGAAAAAAAGAGAGTATCTGTGTAAGAATCTGTTATTGTAAGGAATAGTATAGATACATAGTCTATTGCTTTCATTTACATTTAAAAAGTATAAATCATTTCCCTCCAGATAATCATGTGGTTCTTCTCAGTGTACAGCTTCTTTCTGTTATCTAACTTCTTGTAAAGGATGTCCTGTGTTTACCACCTAATTTGGGACCTACTATAATCATAGCTTTTAAAATATAATCTCTTAGAACTGTGCCTTTTTGAGAGTTTATGGATTCATAAAAATCAAAGCCCTAGTCATGGGAAAAAAGTTTGGAAACAACTATGAACCCTAGGATGACATGGGAAACTGGTGCCCATGTTCTGGACCAGGCCTGTCTCTCAAATCATGTTCCCCTTAGAAATATAGATCAATGGAACAGAATAGAGAGCCCAGAAATAGACCTGCGACTCTATGGTCAACTAATCTTCGACAAAGCAGGAAAGAATGTCCAATGGGAAAAAGACAGCCTCTTCAACAAATGGTGTTGGGAAAATTGGACAGCCACATGCAGAAAAATGAAATTGGACCATTTCCTTACACCACACACGAAAATAGACTCAAAATGGATGAAGGACCTCAACGTGAGAAAGGAATCCATCAAAATCCTTGAGGAGAACATAGGCAGCAACCTCTTTGACCTCAACCGCAGCAACTTCTTCCTAGGAACAATGCCAAAGGCAAGGGAAGCAAGGGTGAAAATGAACTATTGGGACTTCATCAAGATCAGAAGCTTTGCACAGCAAAGGAAACAGTTAACAAAACCAAAAGACAACTAACAGAATGGGAGAAGATATTTGCAAACGATGTATCAGATAAAGGGCTAGTATCCAAAATCTATAAAGAGCTTAGCAAACTCAACAGTCAAAGAACAAATAATCCAATCAAGAAATGGGCAGAGGACATGAACAGACATTTCTGCAAGACATCCAGATGGCCAACAGACACATGAAAAAGTGCTCCACGTCACTGGGCATCAGGGAAATACAAATCAAAACCACAATGAGATACCACCTCACACCAGTCAGAATGGCTAAAATGAACAAGTCAGGAAATGACAGATACTGGTGAGGATGCGGAGAAAGGGGTACCCTCCTACACTGTTGGTGGGAATGCAAGCTGGTGCAACCACTCTGGAAAACAGCATGGGGTTCCTCAAAAAGTTGAAAATAGAGCTACCTTATGACCCAGCAATTGCACTACTGGGTATTTACCCTAAAGATACAAACGTAGTGATCTGAAGGGGCACGTGTACCCGAATGTTTATAGCAGAAATGTCCACAATAGGGACGCCTGGGTGGCTCAGTTGGTTAAGCAGCTGCCTTCGGCTTAGGTCATGATGCCAGCGTCCTGGGATCGAGTCCCACATCAGGCTCCTTGCTCAGCAGGGAGCCTGCTTCTCCCTCTGCCTCTGCCTGTGCTCGCTCGCTCTCTCTCCCTCTCCTTCTGACAAATCAAAAAAAAAAAAAAATCAAAAAAAAAAAAAAAGAAAGAAAGAAATGTCCACAATAGCCAAGTTATGGAAAGAACCTAGATGTCCATCAACAGATGAATGGATAAAGAAGAAGTGGTATATATACACAATGGAATACTATGCAGCCATCAAAAGAAATGAAATCTTGCATTTGCGACAACATGGATGGAACTAGAGGGTATTATGCTTAGCGAAATAAGTCAATTGGAAAAAGACAACTATCATATGATCTCCCTGATATGAGGAAGTGGAGATGCAATGGGGTGGGGGGTTAAGGGGGTAGGAAAAGAATAAATGAAACAAGATGGGATCAGGAGGGAGACAAACCAAAAAAGACTCTTAATGTCATAAAACAAACTGAGGGGGGCAGGGGGGAGGGGTGTCAGGAGAGGGTGGTGGGGTTACATTATATGTTTATAAAAAAATAAAAACTTTAAAAAAATACAAAAAAGAAGAAGAAAAGGGATCAATAAAACATTTACAAATTAGTAAAAAAAAAAAAAACAAAAAAGAAAAAGAAGCAGCTTAGGAGATGGCAACTGTGGAACCTAAAATAGCCTCAGAGCATGGGAGGCAGCTTCCTTCTCACTCCTCCTTCTCACTATGTTCCTGTCAGCTCCCCTCTGAGAAAAGCTCCCCACCTCATCCCAAACTGTTAAAAGTAAGGAAGGTTGGCCTTACTTCCTATCTGGAAGCCCCCCATATGCATCTTCAGATATTTGGGGGAAATTAACTTCTGATAGGTAGACATGAACAAAATCGCATTTGTGTGCCTGTTCATGGAGTTGCCACTTGCCCTCAAATTTATTTATCTGCTTTCCCTTATTCTACTCTGGCACAAAGGGTAAGGAAGCAGTGACAGAGGTTAACTAACCCCCCATAGGCTGTGTTTTCCAGAGCCCATGCTATGTCCATAGGCACACACTTATGGATGGATTTCACCAAGGAAGGCACTGATGGAAGATTGGAGGTTTATGGGAAGAAGGGAAGAGCTGTCACTTTTCTGTCTATCGTAGGGTTTCCAGTATCAGCTGCTTCTCTTCCATGTCTCCAGCAAAGCTTGAAATGACCTACCTTGGCTCCAGCTTACACTGAAAGCCTCCCTCCCCAAGGCTCCAGTGATAACACTCTTTTCTTGCCCCTTCAAACTTGGGATTGTAGGGGTCTCCTGTTGTTGCTCATCTCTGATGCTTCCCTCTGTACTGAGTGGCGTTACAGCATGCTCCCTGACCCTATATAACTTTGGAACAAATTCCCTGGGTTTGTTTTATATACTTGGACTAGTTTTTGTTTTTCCTGGTTGGGCCCTGATTGATAGAGGCTGATTTTTTTTTTTAAATTTATTTGACAGAGAGAGAGATCACAAGTAGGCAGAGAGGCAGGCAGAGAGAGAGGGGAGGAAGCAGGCTCCCCGCTGAGCAGAGAGCCCGATGTGGGACTCGATCCCAGGATCCTGAGATCATGACCTGAGCAGAAGGCAGAGGCTTAACCCACTGAGCCACCCAGGTGACCCCTAGAGGCTGATTTTTTAAAAATGTGGTTGTGGTAAGGTACAGTTAAGCATAAAATCACAAATATAGTATGTAGAAGAAAGAATATGCTGGGAGGAATGTATATGTTGTGGGAAATTATTCAGATTAAAAATAAGAATTTGCTGGCTCCTAAATACTGTGTTGCAGGAGGGAAGGAGGTTAGTATGCACCAAACTACCAGGCAGTAGACCATAACACATCCAAACTACAGGCCTTCTTTCATACAAGAATACAGTACTAGGCTTTCCCTCTGAGAATTGCTTTGTACTCAGCAGGGAAGGAATGGAGTCCTGCCACTAAGACAGCAAACTAGAAACCTTGTGATACTCAGGATGGCTGGTAAGGGTATAAAATTCAAAGCAATTGTTTAAAAGTTGTAGTCCTAACACATAATTCATATGGCAACAGTGTTTGTCCTGTAAAGCATTAAGGATAGCTGTTTTGTCCAGTCATTCTGTAACTGTTAGTGAATGCCTACTATGTTCCATGCTATTTTAGATACTGGGATAGAGTAGTGAGCAATTAAAAAAAAAAAAAAAAAAACCTCCGGGTGCGCCTGGGTGGCCCAATTGGTTAAATGTCCAACTCTTTATTTCAGCTCAGGTCATGATCTCAGGGTTGAGAGATAGAATCCCATGTCAGCGTGGAGCCTGCTCAATATTCTGTGTCTTTCCCTCTACCCCTTCCCATCCCTGGCTCATGCAAGTGGACTCTCTCTCTCTCTAAAAACAAAAAAAAAAGCAAAAACCCCAAAAACAACAACAAAAAAGACTGTCTTTATGGAGTTTATAATATAAGGATAAGCAACAGAGGAGATAGACCTAAGAGGTACCAACTCTTCCAGTCTGCTCAAAGACCATGCAGCAACAATTATCTATCCTCTTTTTACCCCATGAACCATGATTGTAATATATAATAAGCAAAATATGTAATATTTATATTTATATTTATTTATATTTATATTGTATATTTTATAGAGTAAAATAATACAGGGAAATAATAGCAAACTTTGGAAGTAGAGGGTTGAAATTTTAAATGGGAAAGTCTGGGAGGGCCTCACTTAGAATGATAGTTAAGTAAAGACCTGAGGAGGCAAAAGAAAGAGTCATGCGTCTTGTAAATAAAGAGTATCCAGGCAGAGAGAGGGAAAGGGCTTACAGCATCATATTTGAGTGAAGTGGATGTATTAGAGGGGACTCGAGGAGGAATACACAGTTTCTGATGAGAGCCTCAGAAGGACAGCATTCTTATTAACTGAAACAGAGAAAAGATGAGAGGGAGGAGGTTGAGCTGGGCTTTGGGAGATTAGGAGCTTAGTATTTAGACATATTAAATATGATGAGCCTATTGCACATTTAAGAAGAGATGCCACAAAAGCAGTCAATTCTGTGAATCTAGAATTCAGAGAGAGATTTCAGAGTTGTCAGCATATCAAGAGTACTTAAATTAAACATAAAGCCCAAAGGAAATGAAAGTGAACATAGCTAGAAAAATAAAAGGCCAAAGATGAAGGTCTTGTCACTCCAAAATTAAGAGGTCAGTGATATGAGGAGGAATTCAAAAAGAAGCTGTATTAGGGTTCTCCAGAGAAACAGAATCAATAGGACTTATATAGAACTATAAAGATACATTGAAAGAGATTTATTATAAGGATCCAGCTCATGCAATTATGGAAGTTTAGAAGTCTTATGATCTGCTGTCTGCAAGCTAAAGGCCCAGGAAAGCCAATGATATAGTCCTGATCCAAACCCAAAGGCCTGAGAATCAGAGGAGTCAATGGCAGAAGTTCCAGTTCTAGTGTGAAGGCCTGAGAACCAGGAGCACACATGTCTGAGAGCAGAAGAAGATAGATGTTCCAACTCAAGCAGAGAACAAACTAGCCTTTCCTCTGCCTTTTTATTACATTCAGGCCCTCAACAGATTGGAGGATGCTCAGCCACATTGGTGGGAGCTATCTTCTTCTTTTCTTTTAAAGATTTTATTTATTTATTTGAGAGAGGGCGAGAGAGAGAAAGCAAAAGAGAGAGAAAGCACAAGTGGGGTGAGGGGCAGAGGGAGAAGCAGACTCCCACCTGAGCAGAGAGCCTGATAGGAGGCTCAATCACAGGACCCTGGGATCATGACCTGAGCTGAAGGTAGATGCTTAACTGACTGGGCCACCCAAGTGCCACAGGAGCTATCTTCTCTACTCAGTCTGTCAATTGAAATGCCAATCTGTTCCAAAAGCACCCTTACAGACACACTCAGAAATAACTTTTTACCATTTATCTGTGGATCTTTTAGCTGTCAAGTTGACACTAGAATTAACCATAACAAGAGCCTTAGAAGTAGTGGCAAATGAGGTGTGAGGCAAGACATTTGAGAGGGATATCCTGAAAGACAAGTGAAGAAAGTGTTTGAAGAAAGAAGGTCTCAAATACTACTAATAGATGGAATAAGTTGAGAGCTGAGGGCTTACTATCATACCTAGCCATCTGGAGGTCACTAGTGATGCTGAAAGGAGAGTATCAGTGGAGTATTGGAGATAAAACACAGAGTGAGCTCAAGGGAGAATGAAATGACATGGCAATGAATGACAGAAAATAGAGGAGAGATATATAATAGAAAATACCAGGAGAGTTTCTGTAAAGGGAAAGACAGAAATAAATGGTAGCTAGAGAATGAAGTAGAGTTAGTTAAGAAGAATTTTTTGGGTCAGAGAATAAATAGTAAGTTATTATGTTGATATGAAAGCTCTAATAGAGAAAAAACAATCATGATTCATGGGGGGAAGGGGGGATAGATAATTGCTGCTGCGTGGTCTTTGAGCAGACTGGGGGAGTTGGTATCTCAGGCAGAAGTTAGCTAAGAGCATGAAAAGTGCATCCATAGTACCAGGAGAGAAAACAGAGTGTATGGCCACAGATAGAGGTAGGTGAGTAGATGTGGTAGGAGTTTATAAAATTCTCTTCTGTTATTTTTTTTCTCAGTAAAATATGAGCCTGAGGAGGCTTCAAATCATTAAGTAGGAAAGGAAGATGGAGAAGAAGTTATTGAAGGTTTCAAGTATGAAGTAGTGCACTAGTAGACAGATAATAAATGGATATGGAAATATAACTTCTAGTTAGTCTTAAGAGCCCACTTGAGATTAATGGTCATGAGTTTAAACTGAGGGCCTTTATCATGGTTTTATGCATTTCTTTAGTCAGTTTCAGTTGCACAGTTGCATGCATAGAATAGGCAGAGAGTTGGATTTAACCAGGGATGTGTTTTGGCCTATGAGGAGGATACAGAGGGGCAAAGAAGTCATTAATACATGCAAAGGAGGGATTATAATTATTGGGCACAGAATTAAGGCTGGATAAGAAGGGGAGTGAATCCAAGATGGGTCAGAAAAAGTGAAACAAAAGTTAAACATACCATGATGAGTTTTGCATCCTGTTAGGTTCAAAGGGAGATTGAAGAGAAGATCATGGGAGGAGTGATCTGGAAAGACAGCAGGTGGTGGTTAAAGAGTATGATGCTGGAAGTAGAGAATATGGAAAGGATGTAGTTCAGATAATGACAAAATCTATGGTATAATCATGGAAAAAGAACATAGGAAGTTAGGAAGCCAGGGTATCAGAAGGATCATATTAACTTGGTAGGACATTGAAATCACCAAGGAGCAATAGTGGTATAAAAGAAAATGACAATGAAGCAGAATCAAAAATCTTAAAAAATCAAGTGGCCTTAGTATGAGTTGATAACTATAGCTAGGAGGACTGGTGTGTAGAAGCACCTGATCATTTGAGATTCAAAACTGTTTCCATGGAGAAAGAACAGAAAGTAGACAAGAAGGGGCAGTAAGGTAGTAAGAGGGCACCTTTCCCTCCTGCAATGCCAGTGTCTGAGAACACAGAGGGGCTAACAGCTATTATCTGAAAGGGCTATGGGGGACATGGTATTCTCAAGAAAGAGTCAGGGCCTAGAGCATAATTTGTCTTTATTATAATGAACCAGGAGTTCTAGAGGTCATATTTGAAGAGGTTTAGGAACTGGGTACAGATGGAAGATGTGATCAGAAAAGGATTCCATGGGGTGCCTGGGTGGCTCAGTCAGGTTTGTGTTCAGCTCTTGGTTTTGGCTCAGATCATGATCTCAGGGTGATGAGATAGAGTCCTGAGTAGGTTCTGTCCTGAGCATGGAGCTGGCTTAGGATTCTCTCTCTCCCTTTCCTTCTACCTCTTCCCCCCTCACTCACAGGGCTCTCTCTCTCTCTCTCTTAACAAAAAAAAAAAAAAAAAAAAAAAAAGACATGGGAACTTGCTCAGAGCAAGGAGAGGAAATCATTACTTATTAAAATCATAAGCTAGAATAAAACACTTGATGTCCTTGTACTGTGTGGTTCCCCATGAGGAGAAAACTTGAAGGATATCATTGGATAAGACATATAGTATTTACTTTCTCCTGAATTATCTTTTTACTTTACTGAAAAGCTTGGGTTGGTAAGTGAAATAATACACATGACAATTGCCAAACTCTTTGAAAAATAAAGGTGCTATAGGAACGGAAGTATTTGTTTTAAATTTTTGAGAATAAGAAGGAAGGAATGAGCAGATGGCTCGTCATGCTTTCATTGTTTTCAGGTTAGGTTCCAAATGGTAAACTATTGCCTGGGCAAATATTTGGAATCAAAATGACCCTACTCCATTTGTTCAGAATATTTCAGTATTCTGTGTACTATGCAAGTCATGTTCACTATTATAAAAGGACATAAAACTTGCTAGGAAAAAAAATCTGTGATTTATTAGAGCGCTGGGATGAAGGTTGAAAAGAAAGCAAGTGAAGGAACAGATATCCATCACCAAATGGCAAAGATGCTAATAGAAGAAGAAAAGACTCTGAGTACATTGTGGAATTTGAAGTTTAGGTGGCAGAGCTTTTATCTAGGCATGGGCAAACTCTTTATGCTTCATTGTTGTAGAGACCAGGAGTATTTTTAAGTGAAAAGTGGATCTTGAATTATGGATTTTGTTCTAAATATAAAGGGAATATTGCTTAACTTTGATGGAACCAATACTTTTTGAGTAAATAATATTTTTAAAATTTTAGTTAAACTTAAAATGACTGTATTTTGGAATAGTTCTTAAGAATAAAAGTAAGCTAAATGAGACAGGACTGAAGAGCATCAGTCAAATTATTTGGACCTAAAAAGAAAGAAAGAAAAAATATTGAACCATGACTAGTTAATTAGTAGTACAAACTAAGTTTAGGAGGGTAGGAAGTGGCTCTCTCAATGCTCTAGTTTATTATTTGAGATTAGCTCAAAGACAAAAGTTGTGTATCAAGGCTAGAGTGTTGCACAGCCCGTGAATCAGGCCTGAGTCTGAAATCCTACTGTACTACTTGCCTAAGTATCAGTTTCTGCTGTAGAGTGGAAATACTAAAATATCTTTCATGATTTGCAGAGATAAAATGAGATGCATGTATTGCTTAGCATACATCTCATTTTCTGTGTCTGAAACACAGAAATAGGATTTTGCATATAGTCCTTCCCAGTAAATTTGCTATGCAATGTATTGCACTGATATCACCTAAACTATTCAATTTTTCTTTCAAAGATGTTTGGGAATAAATTTAATAAAAGAACCCATTTGCTTTGTTTTTTTCCCCACTTAATGACTAAGCAAAACTTAAGGCCTAGTGTCCCATGGGAAGCAGACTAGATGGACCTAGATATTAGAGTTTCCCTTAAGTAAAAAGAATATTTATTCCTTCTGGCTATGCTGTGGTAGCTGCTTCTCTCTCTAATCAATTGCTATGTTTTGGCTATGATTTTTTTATTTGTCATTACTGGAACTTGGGCAAGTATAAATTAGTCCACCCCACTGCAAGCCAGTGGTCATTCCTGAAATAGAAATCTGTTAATCCCTTCATGTTATGACATATCCCAGAAAAGCCCTGGATAGGAAAGGACTCTCCAAGAAAAATGAAAGACATCGATGGGGTTCTTGAAGTTCCTGCTCAAATGTGTCCTGTTCAAGAAATCTTTAGTTGTCTAGTAAGAATTAATTGTTTTATATTCCCTCAAGTAATTTCTACTGCTTAATTTTGCAGTTACGTCTCATTGTGTCCTGTATTATATTTGTTCTCTTGTCAGTTTCTCTTAGCTGTTAGGAACCATTGTGAAAACTAGGCTGTCTTCTCATTCACTGCAGCTTTCCTATAATATCTAGCATCCAGTCCTGTGCAGGTATCCAAACAAAGTCAGCCCCTGTCAATCATTCCCCCTCTGCACTAACCCCAAGACTTGAGAGTCTTAGTTACTGTGATTGTAACCATCGAAATGTTTAATTTGGGAATTGGGGAGGTTTTTTGGGTAACTGTAATTAAATAAAACCCCATTTTGAGGTAAGAAAGATTGAAGATTGTAGAATCAGTTACCCTATAATGCAGAAGGGCCTTCCTGGTCCTGCTGCCTTTCATCTCCTTGGTGGAGAAATGGCATAGACAGGTAAAACTGGCTTCCAAACCAAAGGCACACCTATTTACATCATTGTGATTATTTATTTCAATATTACTTTTGATTATCCAACACTTCTCTCTCTTCTCAATAATATTTTCTCACTGTTCCATGCAAATTCTTTTATTTTTCAAATTACTGATCCAAAGAGGGTAGGAGTAGGGGATCTTGCATGAAAAGAAAAATCAATTGGCATATATAATTATCTTGAAGACCTGACATTTGAGTTTAGTTATTACCCTCCTAAAAATTAAATAATGTCTTTTTAAGGCACAAAACTAGGACTGCTGAAAACTCTGATTTTAAATAACCAGATTAAATCTGGGCCGGATTTAAACATATATTCTTAGTGGGAAATGATTGTGTCTTACAGTTCCCTTCAATACTATTATGCATAAGCCAGCAGATCTCTGTTCTTTTTGATTGGAAAATGTAAATCATACTTAAGAATTGTTCCAAAAAGAGTCTTGAGCTGAGTCCTTGGATGCAAAGTTGCAGCCCACTGCAGATTCTGATAGTTGAGTTACAACTCACTGAAAATCAGGGGTTTAAAATGGAAGCACTGACAAACCTTCAAGCCAGGGCAGCACAAATGGCGCCTCGATAATTTATAGTCTACAGGCAGCTCTTGGGTTTATTATCACAATGACAAATGCACTGTCATTGTTAATAGGATATTTCCCAGCAAGGACTTCTTGTTATGCAAGCCAGGTTCGGTGTGTCATGCAGCATGATAGCAATAAAGTCTACAAGAATTTGTAATGAACTTCAATTACTAATAGATTATGGTTAATGGGAAATATGTGCAGTAAAGATATGGGTTTTTATATGCGCCTTCTGGTATTCTACAAGGCAATGATTTATGCTACAATTTATGTTAACATTTTCTGCTATGAAAAGGCCCAATTTGGTAGAAAGCCACTTCATCCATAACAAACATTCAAGATAATTTTGCACATAATATAAATGAAAGTATAAAATTAGTATTAATCTTTAATTTTAGCATTTTTATTTTTATAGAAAAGGGAGACTTTTTTCTCTCCTGGGTAGTACTGTTGGTTAAAAATTCTTGATATAAAATGAAAGCATGAGATATATTGATGTCTTTCAGTAAAATGTAACATTTTTATGTTAATTTCTTTGTTTAACTTCCTGCTGTAATTAAGAACCCAGTTAAGATATGATATATGCTGGTGTCTTGCTTATGTAAATATTTTTAAATTAAGAAAACCCACAAGTATTCATGTTACATTAACATGAATTTATAATTCACATCATGATTCCTCTCACTGTGGAGATTGACAGCTGTGATAATAAATGTGGAAGTACATATATAAATGATTTATGTGTGTGTATGTGGCATAAACACACAGACATACAATCTACATACATATATATATTGACAAAAACAGACTAAACTGGAAAATGTGAACCATGGCTTAGACAAGTATAGGCCCCCAAAATGCAATAAAACTGAACTATAAAAAATGAAAGATTTCTCCAAAAAATTTTGAGTTAAGTGATAATGAATCTAAAATTATGAACATAGAGCAGGAACAGTCTTGGGAACCCATTAAAACATTTTACATCTATAAAATGTGTGTGTGAGTGTATGTGTGTGTGTGTGTGTGTGTGTTAAAGCTAAGATGACTTTTTAAAAGATGAATTTTAAAAAGCTTGATCCTTAAACTCAGAATACATATTTTTAATGTTCTTCCTTTTCTTTTAATCCCTGAAATCATTATTTCCATAGGTCCTATATGATATCCTACAAATGGCAGGTACACAGATAATGAATACATTTGTACTCACTACTGTCCTTATTTAAATAAATTTTGAACTGTGGTTTTTTCCCTCTGACCCACTTCCATGCTAAAAATGTTGAGCTGCCTTAGTGTCCAAGAGTTAAGCTCTAGGACTCGAGAAGAGACCCAGCTCTACCACTTCTTAGCTTAGACTGTATGAAAGTCCATCTAAACCGATCAAACCTCAGGGTTTTCATCTGAAAAATTAGGTTAGTAAAGAATGCCTTTTAATTTTGAAAACTTTATGAAATAATATAAAAAAATTTGCATAGTGCCTGACACATAATGAGTGCATGATTCATTTTAGAAATTATTTTTATTTGTGTCATTTAGAGAAACACTAGTCTAGATATGTCAGTGAATGATTACTATACTATAATTATTGCCATTATTATTAATATTCCTCACAACCTTCCATATCCTATAGCTTTTGAGGATCTAGTGAGCCAGAGAATCATCTGGTTGGTTCACAAAAGAACAGATTTCTGAGCCTCACACACAGATCTAGAGAAGGACCAAGAAATTTGCATATCGAACAATCCTCCCAAGTGATTCTTCTGCCCACGAAATTTTAAAAGCAAAGCATTGGTACAATTTACAGAATTTGTAGATGCTCATGTCTCTGTAACTTGTTGAAACAGAACTCAAATACCATGATGACTGACTAGATCATCTAGTAGGTGAGATTTGACATCATGCTGATTAAACATCTAGAATTCAAATGATTGATAAAATATGTATACTTCTAATCTTGATATTTTGGGCCTATTTGGGGAGAAAATGCTTTTTCCTCAAAAACACTCATCTACTCTCCTAGACCCAATATAACCTGTGTTGTATTTTTCAAAGTTTTTCTCTTAATTTTCTCAATGTTCTTCTTGGTCTGCTTCATGAATTAGAAAAAAAGATGGGGAAAACTTGGATTAGATTAACCTGTTTGTGTTAGGGTATTATTTTACTCCAAATAAGTTAGTATCAGACACAGAGGGTAGAATGTTGTTTCTCTCCATGTAACTGTCTAAGGGTAGGCACTACATACACCCCTGTTGCAGTAACTCTGTTCCATCAAGACTCAGCTCCTTCTACCTGTTGCTCTGAAATTCCCTATGAAATTGCTGCATTTTATGCACACTCTGAGATCACACACTACCACATCCACATTCTAGTCATCCAGAAGGAGAAAAAGTGGAAGAGGAGAACATACCTCTTGCTTTGTTAGCAGAACCCACAAACTGTGTTGCTTCTTCTCATATCCCATTGGCTATAACTTAGTCATATGATTATATGCAGCTCAAAGGGCATATGGGAAATGCAGTCTTCATCTGGGGAGCCATCTACTTCATTAAGAATTAAACATTATGTTACCAGAGAAGAAGGGGAGTATTGCTATTGGGAAATAGTCTGCACATTACCTCACAATTCTCCAACCAACAGGAGTTACGTAGACCTTACTGTTTGCCATTACCAAGTCTCTTTTGTTATGGATAATCAATAACTAATAATATGTTTACACAAGACCAGAATACTGGATCAATTCACTGGAATTGTCCTCCCCTTCCCACCTGGGCAGGCCAAAGTTATATAGGAGTTATATAGTAGTACATTGTAGGATCAAAGTTGACTAAGTCAAGCAAGTGCAATCTTTGTACCAGAGACACCGAGTGAGATCAGTCCCTGGGAAAAAGAATGAAAATTCAGCAGCTAGGAGGTAATTCCTATAATGAAGCTTGTAGGGTTAGGAGAGAAAGGAACAGTGAATCAACAAGGATTAATATTAAGGGCAACCAGGATGTGGTGCATGGTCCCTGGGGCTCATCTGTGTGGGTTGGAATTCTGGTTCCACAGGCTGTGAGAATATGGGAGAAGTGATACAAGCAACTTACACCTCAGCTTCCTTCTTTGTGAAACTGGGATAAAAATAGTTACTAATTCATAAACTTGCTGGGAGGATTATACTAAATAATGTAACACAGTGTGTAACTCTTCAATAAATATTAACTATTATTAACATGGAGTCCTTAAAATTCTTTAAGGTCCATTTTATTTAGCAAAGACTCTTTCTCCATGATCAACACTTTTCCAAGCTGGAAATCCATAAATTAGACAGACCAAAGAAAACACAGGGTCTGTGTATTTACTCCACCATTCCTAGGACACACAGATGGGAAACCCATGGGTTGTCAACCTTGCCCAGACAAATCTGTCCCATGAGGTTTCTTCTGAAGCAGTAAGCCCTGGCTCATTTCCTTCTCTCACTTTCTGGGTATTTTTTTTTTAAATGAGAAATAAGTCCAAACTCTTCTCCCAATCAGACATGGAGAAATTGAAAAAAAAAAAACTAATAAAAATAGTAACAAACAAACTACAAAAACTGTAAAACACCTCCCATTAAGAGTCATTGTGAAGTAGATTAAACCTCTTGGAAAACATGCAGAATGGTAGTAATATCTTGATAAATAAGCCAAGGCTGCAATGTGCTTGTGCTGATAATAAGTAGCATGGAAGAACTGTCTCTTCTACAAAACCCTGGGATTTATGTCCATTCTGCCTGCATCGGAAACTAGAGAATTAACTCATGAAACCCATCTATCAACACAGGTAGAAAGAGGAATCGCAGTACAGAAATGAAGTTAGCATGAAATTAGTTAGCTGTAGGACATAAAGAGGGGTACTGACATTTTCCTGCATCTTCTGTATCAAATGTCTTTAGAGAACTCACCAAGCTTGGACTGTAGTTGATAGCACCTATGATTTATTTCAACATTTTCTACCCTAGACAGGTTGTTTGCAAAGTCCTTCAAGTATCATTAAGACAAATCAGGAAACAGATAATTCTTGAAGAGAAGAATATGATCATGAGAAGACACTGCTTATATAGAATATCCACAATGTGTCATTGCAGCCTCCAGAAGAGCACATCACTGTATTTATTAATCCATTGCTACAGAGATTATGGCAATCTGACATGGAGCCCTAATGAATTTTTGGCACATTTAGAAATTGTGACTGTTGTTGCCCAGGGAGCCTCTTAAATCAACTTCTACCCCTTTACTGCAGTTGCCTTTTCACAGTGTATATCACGTTGAGAAATGGATTACACAACCGTAGCTTTAACTACCCTGCATTAGTAGATGGCATACTATGGATGTGTATTACACAATGTATGAATCATAGGGGAGCTAGGATATGGATGACAGATAATTTAAACATGAAATTGGTGATGTCTGGGACCTGGTAGGAATAGAAGTAGAAAAATAAAGGCAAGAGTCAAGGCAAATGGTTGGGAGAACCCAGGTATTTGGACTTGGTTAATATAAACTTACTCGTGAAGCATAGTGTTTAGAAAGAGTATTATTTTATCATTTTTTATACTACTCTTTGGCCCTCTGATGCTTCTTCCTCCCTTCCATAATAAGATCAATTCCCTTCTGTTTGCAAATGGACCTTTGAGAACAAAAGGAATCCTATGAAGTCTTACTTTTTAAGACAAGCTACATCTAAGATAAAAGAGCATATTAACTTAATTTGCACACTGTACACATAGTGTGAAGTCAGAAGGTATAGAGTCTATCTTATACCCTGTTACAAATTTCTTTGAGAACTGGGCTAAATCATTTAACTTATTAGTATCTCAGCATCCTTGCCTTCAAAATGGGATAATATCATCAGTCTTTCAAATTAAGTAAAAATCAAAAGAGATGTTATATGCTGTTCTATCTAGGACATCTGGGTGGCAAGAAGATACCCATGAGAATACAACAAGAAAAAGGGTATTTGTTTCCAGGATAGACCTAAACAGGGATTGTAAATGGCAAGGAGCATTACTTGAGACAGCCAAAGCTCATCTCCCATTCAAATGCCATGTAATTTTATACTCCTGGCATTTCTCATTCCTGTATGTGTCCCATTCCTATCTTTCAAACTAACATCCGAATGAGGGCCTCCCCCATATGGCCCACAGTGACTACTCTGGATTGACTCTATCTTAAGACCTTTCACCTCAGCTGCTACAGAAAGCTACTTAGCCTCCTGAAGTTCCTTCAAATATGTTAAGCTCATTCCCACAACAGGTTCTCTGCACTAGCATGTCCTTCCTGAAATGCTCTTCTCCCAGCTCTTTGCATGGCTTCCCTTGCACTTCATGTAAACCTCTGTTCAGATCTCACCCCTTTAAAGAAGACTTTCCTGACCATTCTAACTGATATTATACCCTCTGGTACTCTTTTCTCCTTATCTACTTTTATTTTCTTAATAGTGCCTATCACTATCTGACATATATCTATTTTTCTGTCTGCTCTCCCACTAGAAATCAGGCCAGTGGCATTGGGAACTTTCTTTTCTTTACTTCAGTATTGCTCTTGCTTAGAACAATGCCTTACACAATAAATATTGGTTGAATGTATATTTCATGAATGAGTGACAGTACAAATGCAAATCTCCCCAGATTCATAATTTCAAAAGCTTTTAAAGATTTTATTTATTTATTGGAGATAGAACAAGAGAGAGAGCACAAGGGGGGAAGGTCAGAGGGAGAGGGAGAAGTAGGCTCCCCACGGAGCAGGGAGCCCAACCCGAAGCTCCATCTCAGGGCCCTAAGCTCATGACCTGAAATGGAGGCAGACGCTTAACTGACTGAGCCACCCAGGTGCGCCTATAGTTTCAATTATTTTAAGAAAAGAATTAAAAGGATCTATTTCATATTTCTCAAGAGAAACCACTCCAATCAATTTCTGGCCAACCAGTGAGTTGCCTCCTTGTGTTAGTTGGCCACCCCTTGGTCTATTCAGACAGGGTTGAGATGGGGCCACTTCAGACAGTACAGAGCACAGGCAGTTACAGCATGGGACAGGCAGATATCCCAAGGTAGGACTAGAGGTTGGCCCAAGGTAGGCCCAACCCTGACGGCACCTTGGGCTTCATGAAGCACTAGCATGGCTCTAGTAGACAAAAAGAGCCCATCAACCTTTGGCTAGAAATGTCAAAGTTATGAATTATTAGATTGACTTCTCTAGGTACTAGGTCTCTGACTTCAGTCATAATTTTAATTTTTTATCTGTTCTGCATATTATATTAAATTTTTATGAGCAATTAATAATAATCATTGCTAATATTTTTAAAATTCCCTGATTCTGCCATTTTATGAATATATTTATGTAGCTTAAGTCCTGGAATTCTTATGACCATCCTCTGAGGTAGATAGGATGATTATATTTATTTTGAAGGTGAACAAGTGTGAGAATCGAGATAAAATCAGTTACCTGAGATCTCTTAGTAACTAACATAACTGGGGTTTGAATCCAAAAGTCTGGTTCTGCTTTATCTAGCAAAACTTTATTTTATACATTCTTTTCCCTGTGGGGTTTAGCAAGAAGTCCTTATTTTCTTAGAAATAACATTCTGGGGGTGCCTGGGTGGCTCAGTGGGTTAAAGCCTCTGCCTTCGGCTCAGGTCGTGACCTCAGGGTCCTGGGATCTAGCCCCATGTTGGGATCTCTGCTCAGCAGGGAACCTGCTTCCTCCTCTCTCTCTGCCTGCTTCTCTGCCTACTTGTGATCTCCGTTTGTCAAATAAATAAATAAAATCTTTTAAAAAATAACATTCTGATGGAATAAACACATGTACCCCTTAAAAAGACAAGATATTCTGCATAAGCTATTCTTATTAAGCAAACATTTAAAATATATTAAATATACATTAAAGTATGTGTGATTTCACAGACTTAAGATCTAGTATTCTTTGTGATCTCTGAATCTGTTTTTATGGAGATATGGAGATATACCAGAAGTCATTACTTTTTTTTTCCCAGATTGGCAGAATTTTTTATTAAGAAAATTGTCAATTTTTATAATAAGCAAATTTCAGGGCCCTGTAATACTGTGCTCCACTCAATGTCTTCTCTGGATTTTGGCAGTACTCCCTAAAAACAAAATTAGAAAAGTGTCAGAGGGGCGCCTGGGTAGCTCAGTGGGTTAAAGCCTCTGCCTTCAGCTCAGGTCATGATCCCAGGGTCCTGGAATCCAGCCCCGCATTGGGCTCCCTGCTCAGCAGGGAGCCTTCTTTCTTCTCTCTCTGCCTGCTTGTGATCTCTGTCTGTCAAATAAATAAATAAATAAATCTTAAAAAAATAATTAAAAAATAAATAAAGAAAGAAAAGTGTCAGAAATACTTTAAATAAGTTAAGGTTTATACAAACACTAAGGGCAACCAACAATTTTACTGGGGTCTTGAGCTACGCTTGCAGTAAAAATATAAACACACGGGTTAAAAAAAAAAAAAGATAAACACATAGATACAAGATGAATGCTTGAGAAAAAAAGAATTCTCTGAACACCCATTACTTAGGATCCATATGCATGGCACCATTAAACACTGGGAAATGTATAATTTTGTATAAAAGAACATTCCAAATTCATGTTACAGGCTTTTTTTCGGAATCAAAAGAACAAACTTGAAAAATCAGTAGTTTCATTCCTTGTACCTCTGCAACTTTCCACTACTACCTAGTAGTACTAATGAGGATCTTATTTTTGTAAAGGTTCAAGTATTCCATTACATTAACAAACTGAATCAGTGAGAATTTATTTATTTATTCGTTTGTTTGTTTGTTTTTAGTAAGGGATATTTATAGGGATGAGAAAGGCCATTTTTACAAATATCTATCTATGGAGTGCTATTCTTTTCTTTTTTTTTTTTTTAAAGATTTTATTTATTTATTTGACAGACAGAGACCACAAGTGGGCAGAGAGGCAGGCAGAGAGAGAGAGGGGGAAGCAGGCTCCCCGCTGAGCAGAGAGCCCGATGCGAGGCTCGATCCCAGGACCCTGAGACCATGACCCTAGCTGAAGGCAGAGGCTTTAACCCACTGAGCCACCCAGGCGCCCCTATTCTTTTCTATCTGTAAGTAGCATGTTAATTCTATTCTTGTTTTGTTTTGCACGTGTGCCTTTCAGAGAAGGCCATAATTTGCTCTATGGAGTCTTGATTTCTATCCTTTTGTGGAAGTTGTTCAAGGTCGGCATGGCCCTTATCCATCAATTATGCCTGCCTCACAGATTTCCTTTGTCAGTAGTACATATCAGTATGATTAATAGTTCAGGGTTCATATTCAGGAACCTGATTGGATAACTGTCATTTCATTTGTTATAACTGATAATTCAGAAAACACTGATGAAGTTGTCTAGGAAAAGAGGGCAATGCAAGCCAGTTTTACCTATAATGAACAATAAAGCTTGGTCTTTTGTTAGCAAAAATAGGCTGTGCTCTCCAGTACACTTCCTGGATCTCATCTAGGAGATTATGGAGAGGTATTAACTCTATAGGTATTTCCTGTAACATTAAGTAGTAGTTCTATAATATGAAAGAGTGAATATCACACTATGTTGAAGGCTTTATAACTGGGAGAATGAGGGTTCATGAGCTTTTCAGTAAAACCTAACTTTTATTCTGTACCTAAGAGAAAGTAGTAATTGTTCACTTACTTTAAATATAGCTTTATTAGTTATAAATTATTGGACTTATTTAAAGAGATGTACTGTTTTTACAAGAATGATAGATGTTTGTCATTAAAAATAAAATAAAGCATGTTCAATAAGCTTTCAAAAATCCTCTGAAATCCTGTCCAAGGATGACTCTTAGTCTTAAGGGAGATTTTAGAGGAACATAAGAGACTCTAGAATTTTGAAATAGATTCAGGGTTTTCTGGAAATTTGGTAAATGATACAAAGTGCATTTTAAGTCAGTGGAGATTTTCCTCCCCACCCAAGAAAATTGTGTTGGTATAGCTACCTATCTTTTTGAGGGCAAACATTTTATTCTCATTTTAACTCCTTCCACTTATGTAAATTTTTGTTAAGTTTTAAATTGTAATTCCAATATCGTTAACATACAGTGTTACATTAGGTTCAGGTGTGCAGTATAGCAATTCATCACATTTATACAGACTCAGTGTTCATGATGATAAGTGCACTCTTAATCTCTATCGCCTATTTCACCCATCCTCTTACCCACCTCCCTTCTGGTAACAATCAGTTTGTGCTCTAAAGTTAAGAGTCTGTTTCCTTGGTTTGTCTCTCTCTCTTTTTTTCCTTTGTTCCTTTGTTTTGTTTCTTAAATTCCACATATGGTATTTGTCATTCTCTGACTGACTTATTTCACTTAGCATAATATTACTCTTTAGCTCCATCCACGTTGTTGCAAGGGGCAAGATTTCATTCTTTTTTATGGTCAGATAATATTTCATTATATATACATATACCTGTTCTTTATCCATTCATCAATTGACTTGTGAAGCTTCCATATCTTGACTATTGTAAATAATGGTGCAGTAAACATAGGGGTGCATGTATCTCTTTGAATTAGTGTTCTTATATTTCGGGGGTAAATACCTTGCAGTGCAATTACTGGATTGTAGGGTAGTTCTGTTTTTAACTTTTTGAGGGAACTCCATAATGTCTTCCATAGTGGATACACCAGTTTGCATTCCCACCAACAGTGCACTACGGTTCCTTTTTCTCTACATCCTTGCCAACACTTGTTTTTTTAGCCATTCTGACAGGTGTGAGAAATATCTCTTTATAGTTTTGATTTTTATTTAACTCATGATGAATAATGTTGAGCATCTTTTCATGTGTCTGTTGACCATCTGTATGTCTTCTTTGGAGAAATATATATTCATGTCATCTCATTTTTTAATTGAATTGCTGTTGGGTTTTTTTGGTGTAGAGTTATATGTTTTTTATATATATTGGATACTAATGCTTTATCAGATATGTCATTTGCAAATATCATTTCTCATTCATTAGGATGTCTTTTAATCTTGTTGGTGGTTTCCAATCAGTTTTGCTGTTAAGAAGCTTTTTATTTTAATGTAGTCTCAATAGTTAGCTTTTACTTTCATTTTCCTTTCCTCAGGAGACAGCTACAGCTGATGTTGGAGAAATTACTGCCTGTGCTCTGTTTTAGGATATTTATAGTTTCAGGTCTCACATTTAGGTTCTTAATCCATTTTGAGTTTATTTTTGTGTACAGTGTAAGAAAGTGGTCCACTTTTATTTTTTTGTATGTTGCTGTCCAGTTTTCCCAGCACCATTTCCTGAACAAACTGTCTTTTTCCCATTGCATATTCTTGCTTCCTTTGTTGAAGATTAATTGACCACATACTTAGGGGTTGACTTCTGGGTTTTCTATTCTGTTCCATTGATCTATGTGTCTGTTTTTGTGCCAGTACCATACTGTTTCGATCACCATGCTTTGTAATATAACTTGAGGTCCAGAATTGTGATACTTCCAGTTTGTTTTTTTCTTTTTCAAGATTCCTTTGGCTATTTGGGGTATTGTCTGGTTCCATACAAGTTTTATAATTGTTCGTTCTGGTTGCAAGAAAAATGCTGTTGGTATTTTAATAGGGATTGCATTAAATATGTAGACTGCTTTGGGTACTATGGACAGTTTAACATTTGTTCTTCCAGTTCATGCACATGGGATGTCTTTCTATTTCTTTGTGTTATCTTCAGTTTCTTTCTTCAAATGTTCTACAATTTTCAGAGTACAAGTCTTTCACCTCTTTGGTTAAGTATACTCCTAGGTATTTTATTGGTTTTGGTGTAATTGTAAATAGAATTAATTTCTCTTTCTGCTGTTTAATTATCACTTATAGAAATGCAATGGATTTTTGTACATTAATTTTGTATCCAGCAACTTTACTGAATTCATTTATCAGTTCCAGTAGTTTTTTGGTGGAATCTTTATGTGTGTGTGTGTGTGTGTGTGTGTGTGTGTTTTTCATGTTATCTGCAGCATTCCCTTTTAACGTTGCTTGCTTATAGGGCTGGTTTGGTGGTCATGAAGTCCTTTAGTTTTTGTCTGATAAATTTTTCATCCCTCCTTCTATTCCGAATGCTAGCATTTCTGGATAGAATATACTTGGCTGCACATTTTTCCCATTCAGCACTTTGCATATATGCCACTTTCTTCTGGCCTGCAAAGTTTCTGCTAAAAAAAAAAAAAAAAAAAAAAATCCACTGATAGTCTTATGGAGTTTCCCTTGTAAGTATTGTCTTCTTTTCTCTAGCTGCTTTATTTTTTTTTATCACTTCTTTTTGCCATTTTAATTACTACGTTTTGTTCTGTGGGTCTTCTTTGTTTAATTTTATTGCAGGATTTCTGTATCTCCTAGATCTGGGTTTGTTTCCTTCCCCAGATTCAGGAACTTTCAGCAATTACTCCCTCAGATAAATTTTCTGCCCCCTTTTTTCTTCTTAGTGATCCCTATAATGCAAATGTTGTTATGCTTGATGGAGTTACTGAGTTCCCTAAGTCTATTCTCATTTTGCATTTAATTTATTTTACCTCCTCAGTTTGATTGCTTTCCATAATTGTCTTCCATATTGAGAATTTGTTCTTTTCATTCCTCCAGCCTACTATTTATTCCATCTAATGTATTTTAAATTTCATTTATTATGTTCTTCATCTGTGATTGGTACTTTTTTGTCTCTTTGTTAAGGATCTCACCAATGCTCCCACTCATTTCCCAAGCACAGTGATTACCTTTATGATCATTACTTTAAATTCTCTATCAGGCATATTATTTATATTCATTTCACATAGGTCTCTTGCTGTGGTTTTGTCCCATTCTTTCATTTGGAACACATTCCTCTGTCTCCTCATTTTGTCTAACTCTCCATGTCTGTTTCTGTGTGTTAGGAAACTCAGCTATGTCTCCTACTCTTGAAAGTAGTGGGTAGGGCACACTTTTAATGAGGTGGTGCTGGTCCTTTTCCATAGGGTACATGCAATTGCTGTAAAGACCAGGCCTGGCCAGTGTTGCTCTGCAAAGCCCACACAGGCAGGGAGTGCAGTTTTAATAAGGTGTGTATGGAGGTGAACCGTTGCTTGGAACAAGACCCCACAAAACACTTGGGAGACTCAGTGTTGGCAAGCGTTATGCAGGTCTTCTAGGGGAGGGGACTGTAGTGCAGGCAAGCGCTTGGGGAGGGGCAGATCTGCTGATGTGGAGGGGCTTAGTGTAAGCAAGTTAGATAAGGAGTGTATACTTTGCCAGTTTCTGAAGGTGGTGAAGCATTTATGCTGAGGGGTGGGAGATGGAAATGGCAGCTCCTTTGTTTCTGGAGGAGTCTCTCAGGGAAATCTGTTTCTCTGGGACATGCTCTGAGATTAGTAGATAACTCTCCCTCCCATATGCCCTAGTCATTTTTCAAACTGCTGCTTCTATGCTTTATCTCCATAAGCAATTTGTTGTGCTCTCTCTTTAAGGGCAGGGACACAGTTTCCTGTAGCACACTGGGCTCTCAGAGAGCAAACCCTGCTAGTTTTTAAAAGTCATGCTTGTTGTAAGAACTCAAGAAATTTAGTCCCTCTTGCTTTCAAATGTTATAGGGATTCTTCCTCTCTATGCAGGCTCCCTGGTGTGACAGTGTATCTCTCACCCTTCTCCATGCCCCTGCTCCCTCCCAACTGCAAAACCACCAGGGCCTTTTTAGCTCCTCACCTCATCTTCACCTTTCCTATCCTCTTCCACATGGCCTCCTTTCTACCTTTAGTTTTGGAGTTTCTTCTGCCTGTACTTGGGTGGTTTTCTGTTAATTATACTGATTTGAGTGTTACCATGGTGACCTTAGGGTCCTCTACTCTGCCATCTTCCCAGAATCCTACACTTATGTAAATTTCAAACATATCAAGATTTATTTTTTTAAAGTGAAACTATATTTTTATAATAAAATATGTAAAGATTCTAAAACTTTAAGAGGGCCTTTAAAAATGTGTCAGAAACCCAGAAGGGAAACAACAACAAAACCTGAAGATTTGACTGAATAAAATAGAAAAAAACTTCACTGTATCAAAAGCAAACCAAATACTATAAAATCAAAGATAAAAGATAAACAATAAAGAGAAAACAAAGTGGAAGGAAATGGGACATGTGACAAATAATTTTGTAATACCCTAAAGTGCTTACTTTTAGTAATCAATAAAAACAAGTTAGAAACTACTAGAGGAATATGCACAAATAATTCTTCACAGAAGGAGGAAAGAGATAAATAAACATATACTTTTTTCATATATATCAATAAGTATATACTTTTGTAGTACTTAAAGAATCCATAGCACATGTTTTATTAAATATTTTAGGAAATTCCAGTACAATCAACAAATGGAAAGGATTTTCTTGTCAATAAGCTAGTGAAACTTAGTTGTCTCATTTTTATAGCCTAGGTGGTATTTAGTCTGATGTGGCCTCTTGATATGGGGAAGGAATGAGATAAGAATAAAAGTATCCTATATGATATCCATGGAAATCTGAGAATGTCTTGGAATTTTCTAGATTTTATATATGAGACAATGCTCTATTTATATTGGGATGTGTTTATAATTTTAATACAGAAATAAATGACCAACAGTATTCAAAATACAATTTTTTGAATACACTTTCATGATTAATATTTATGCCTCAACCACTATGAAACTCAGACTATTATTAAAAAGAACCTTTCCCTCCTTCTTTACACTGAAGTCAGACTCTTGCAGATCTTTCATAACTTCTGCTTTGAGATCAGGTGGTGCTGTTGTATTAAAGTTGCAGGTTTCTGTCAAAAAATCACAAAGCAGTTCTCCATTTTCATTGCCATCAATAAAACAATCAGATATGTCCATGGTGGACAGAAGGTCATAACACTCATACTTAATCCCCAGTTTATCCAGCATCTGAGTGAGGTCAGACGATGTGACATACTGACAGAGGTCATCCTGAGGTAAGCGGGATCCATACTTTTTCCACAGCTTGTTCCAGCCACTGATTCCTGTGTGATAAAATAAAGCTCATGCTTTTACTTATTCATCTTTTCATTTCCCTTCTCTACCAGGAAGTATACTACATGCTTAGAATAAAGCAGCCAATAAATAAATATTCTTACCTTTGATTAGCTTAATTTAAGAGGTACACTGAAGGGGGAAAGAAAGCTAAATATACAAGTAAATAAATCACATATCAGATGGTGCTAAGTACTAATGAAAAACAAATCAGAACAAGGAATAAGGAGGGTCAAAGAGTTGGATGGGTTGCTGTTTATATAGGGTGGTCACAGAAACTCTTGATAATAATGTGACATTTGAGCAGAGATATGAGAACAAGCCATGTAGATGTGAGAGGGAAGATTACATTAGGTAGAGAAAAGAGCAACTACAAAGGACCTGAGGCAGAAGCATGCTTGTCATGTTAAGAACTGGCCAGGACTATTTTCAACTTTTTGAGGAACTTCCATGTTTTTTCAGAGTGGTTGCACCAGCTTGCATTCCCTATGACCCAGCAATTGCACTACTGGGTATTTACCCTAAAGATACAAATGTAGTCATCCGAAGGAGCATGTGCACCCGAATGTTTATAGCAGCAATGTCCACAATAGCCAAGTTATGGAAAGAGCCCAGATGTCCATCAACAGATGAATGGATAAAGAAGATGTGGTATATATATATGTGATGGAATACTATGCAGCCATCAAAAGAAATGAAATCCTGCCATTTGTAATGATGTGGATGGAACTAGAGGGTATTATGCTTAGCAAAATAAGCCAATTGGAGAAAGACAACTATTATATGATCTTCCTGATATGAGGAAGTGGAGATGCAATGTTGGGGGTTTGGGGGTAGGAAAAGAATAAATGAAACAAGATGGGATTGGGAGGGAGACAAACCATAAGAGACTCTTAATCTCACAAAACAAACTAAGGGCTGCTGGGGAGAGGGGTGTTGGGAGAGGGTGGTAGGGTTATGGACATTGGGGAGGGTTTGTGCTATGGTGAGTGCTGTGAAGTGTGTAAACCTGGCAATTCACAGACCTGTACCCCCAGGGCTAATAATACATTATATGGTTATAAAAAAAATAAAAAATTAAAAAAAAAAAAAAAGAACTGGCCAGGAAACCAGTGAGATCTGAAATCAGTGAGCAAAGGGGAAAGTAGAAGAAGATAAGGTTGGATGAGTTGTGGAGGGAGTGGGTAGGGTACCATATCACATGGAGTGAGATGGGAAGTCACTGTAGTGTTGTCTGAAAGGACTTTCTAGAACATATTCTATATCTGCATTGTCCAATATGGTAGCCACTAACCATCTGTGGCTAAGGAACATTTGAACTGTGGCCAGTATGACCAAGGAAATGAATTTTAAGTTTTACTTCACTGCATCTCATTTACATATCAATTTCAGTAGTCAAATGTGGCTTTTATATTGAGCAATACAACATTAGACTGACTTAATCTGATTTATATTTTAATAAGGTTAATTGGTCACACAGATGAGAATAGACTATAGGGCTGGGGTGGAAACAGGGAGAACAGTAAGGAGGTTATGACAATAATCTGGGTGACAGATGATGGTAAATTGGAATAGCTAGCTTTTGGAGGTGATGAGAAGTGGCTGGGTTTTTTTATATATTATGCTCCTAGATCCAGTAAGATTTGCCAACAATTTGGATTTTGGGTATGAGTGAAAACAGAGTCAGTGACCCCAATGATTTTGGCCCAAGCACCTGAAAAGAGAGAATTGCCATTATTGGAAATGGGAAGAATGAGGGAGGAACAGTTTTAAATGTATCATCAGGTGTCAAGTTTTATCAGCTTTAGAAGATGACTTAGCAATGTCTATTGTGTTTAATGGATAACCGGGCCCAGTGTAGAAGCTAAGAGATGCAGCCTCTGAGGGAGAGAGACACAGGTTGTAATGTACTTCTGACACTTCATGAATAAGATGAGATTTGTCTCTGAGAACCTCAGTTTTCTGATCCATAAAGTGGGGATAACCATACACACCTCAAATGCAACTGCAAGTACTAAATGAGATAATTTAAGTGAACTGTTGTACAATGCTAAGCACATAGCAGATGGGTAACACATACTTACAAAATAAATGAACATTATATGGAGCTGGTTTGATGATGTATTTTCACTGGTTGTAATCTTGAGACTATGAAAAAGCAAACTTGCTGTTTGGAAATCTATAATGCTAATACCCCAACAGAAATAAGCATCTATTTGTGGACCCTCTAATACCTGCATATAATAATAGGATGTCACATACCCAATTAATATTTATCAATTGAGACAATGTAATAAGAGGGCCTCTAAAGCCAGCTGCCTAAGTACGAAGCCTGGTTTTTCCTTTGACTAGCTTTATGTAGCTTACCCTCAGTTTTATCACCTGCAAAACAGGGATAAATACAAAATTTATAGCATAGAATTGGGGTAAGAAAGAGTAAAGGAACTAAGAACCATGACTGGCAAACAAAGTAAACAAACATTGTTCAAGTATTAGGAAATTAAGTTGGACTTGGCAAAGCAATGTAAGAGAGAACCTGTATTCCAGGATTAATAGTGAAGATTTCAAAGGCTTGAGGTTTTTGGGTTCCCAAACCTCTTTTACGGTCTAATGAAGTAATTGACTCTCCAGCACAATATACAAACAATAAATACCCATATATCTATGCATATAATTATTGGATGTTCAAAGAGCCCTGGCCCTCATACATGAATTGGGCTAAAGTCTCCTGATTGAACTCAACAAAAGGGACTAACCGAGGAGAAAAAGGTAAAATTTAAATAGCTTAGATAATTGGCATTCAACTAATATTTCAGAAGAGGGAGTAATAACTGCAGGGTACGCTCTAGAAGGTAAAATTGGAATGAAGCAGAAAAAAACAAAACCTCAGTCTAATGGAAAAAAAAATAGGGTCATGAGTCTATATTAAAAAATATTTTATTACAAAGACAGTGATTATCTGCCCAAATAAGAATATGCCTATAAATAAGACTTTATGAGAAAATAAATATTTCAATGGTTGAAAAGAGGCTCTATTATCATTATTATTTTTATTTTTAACCTGACAGAGAAAAAAAATAACCAAACATTGATTGCAGAAATTTTGCTGGTGTGAGTGTAGTGTGACTTGGTGCCATTTCTGAGCTGAGCAATTATACACTTTCTAACTGATGCATTATCATAATGGCTCTCGGTAGGCACAACATATGGTGTTACTTTTGTTTCCAACATGATATAAACCAGATTTTTTTTTCTCATTGTATTAAAAATAACACACCATGATTTGCCTCCTTCCTTAGTCAGGTAAGGAGAGGGAAGAACAAAAAAGTGGTGTCTCCTTCTGGCAAAACCGCCGTAACCAGAAAAGTTACATTTTAACTAGCAACTCTCAAAACTAATGCCTGGCTACTACATTTGGGGAAAGACATGCTACTATTGATATCATTTTAGTGTGAGACACTCATTTAAAAAATCCACCTCTTTTGTCCTTACTTCTCTTCCTTTTCATCCCCAAATCAAATCTTTTATCTTTATATAATCAAGAACTTCTGCTTGTTATAATTAAATGAATATTTACTGAGCTGGGCTAGTTCTGTAACTGATACTTACAAACACAGAGAAAAGCCTCTCTTCCCTCAAGTAACACGTATTCTAACAGTAAATGCTGTCATTTAATTCTGATTTCAATTTCTGTTTCTTTTCCTAATAGTTTCATTTGCCTACTCTTCATTGCTTTTCTCTGCCTATTTCAGCTTGGGTTTTAAGCATGTGTGTGTCTCTGTGAATGTTAATCTTCTTTATTGAGTCTTTTACTCCTGTTTATTAAACCTTTCTTCAAATCTCCAGAACTTTCTATGTTCTCCGATTCCATGCCCATCATGTAGTACGTTTTAGCCAAAATATGCTCTCTTTTTTTAGACACATTCAGAACTAGTAGTTTAGAATGCTATATGCCCCATATGCCTCTGATAAGAAACTTAGCACACTGCTCCAAATGTTTACATGCCTCAATCCTCCACTACATAAGAGCTGTTCCAAAGCAGTGGAAAAGTAATGGAGATAGGGAATCAAAAATTGAACTGGGAGCAGAAGTTTGGGGTTGGCAGTGGTTGGCAACCATCAGGAGCATGTAAGCATGACTCCCAGGATCCTCAGCAGTCATGGGGCAAGGGATGAATGACCCAAGTTACTTGAGATAAGGGATCCCATCATTTTTCCTGGATTTGCAAGAGTTATGAGTGATCCCCTAAGACTGGGGAATCTGGAGACATTCAGTTCATACTTAATTGATGACGATTTCAGTATATTGACAATTTCATTTACCTTTTCCTTTACTGAAAAGGAAATTGTATTGAACAAGGTGGCTTATTTGTTATTACATATATTTAATTAATTTCCTTCCTTAATAACTCTTCTGATAGAGGCAATAAAGCTATAACTTTTAGCCTTAGGAGAGAATTGGAAAGTCCAAAATAAAATGCCTAAATTTATCTTCTCCTTTTTTTAAGTGGTTCTTTAAGAAGAAATGTACGTATGATATTTTTCTTGTAGCTGCACAACTCTTTTCTAAGAAAAGTGCATGTAATGAAGGCAAGGGGGTCACTGGAGCCCCTTTAATAATTGGACATTTGTTATTTGTTCTATTCTTATGTGTAGGAACAATGTCTATGAACAGTGTTGTCCTCTTTGGGATACCTGTCTCCCATGCTGAATACAGTAATGAAGAGGGGGTTTCTTTACTGCATACAGAAAAAGTTAGCAAAATATTTCCACCATCAAACTACCTTGACTGAATAATTTGACTCAAAATACTTTTTAAGAAAAAGCTAACTGATATTTGAGTCTACTACATTTCTTTGATTTTTACCTGTGAATGTATATATAGAGCACATATGAAATATATATGCATAGATGCAATATAATATAGGTATGATTATCTAGAAATAGCCCTTGAATAAACTAAGACTCACAGATCAAATTCACACAGCTAGGAAATGCCTCAGCATTCTTGTTGCATGTATCATCATATCTTTCACTGCACCTGTTTTGGTTTGAACATTTTTTTGGTGCCAATATACCATGGGTTGTATTAGTGTAATTCAATAGATAGCCAGCAGAATACTGTATTCATAAGGGTACTTAGCCAGTTCTCAGTGGTTTGTAGACTACTCATGTTACTTTCTAAACCTTAGGCTGGCTTTTTCCTCTTGGTAGAAATATATTCATAGAAAACAGCTTTCTGACACTGAAATACTTAACTTCTGAAATATTTAAGAATAAACCAAATATAAATAAGAGTGGATCTTCTATTGATATGAAATACATCCTAAAATCATTCATACTGACCTCTGGATGAATTGTTATTTCTATTGGTAATGCTTTTCTTTATTATTGATATAGATTATCAAGAATAGACTGCCCTCATTGGTCACAACTAAGTTTTCTTTTGTATTCCTAAATGTAGTATAATGACTTTACCCAAGTGTCTTAATTTAGACGGAGGTTAATAAGAAGCATCCAGTTTACATGAGCCCTTCTAAATGGGAAGATAGAACTCTCCCACATGAATAAGTATTTTTAATTAACTAGAGATAAAAATAGTATATCAAAATGTTCTGTAGGGAAGAGGTTGTATGCAGGAACTCTCATTTGCAAAACTCCCACATGAGTTCAAACCTAGAATTACAGGCAACAACCCTGTTTGCCATCCTTAAAGTCATTCTTCATATTTAAGAACTAATGAATTTTG
Organism: Taxidea taxus jeffersonii; assembly: GCA_003697995.1. Lineage (NCBI taxonomy): Eukaryota > Metazoa > Chordata > Mammalia > Carnivora > Mustelidae > Taxidea > Taxidea taxus. The sequence goes on along the minus strand of RCUC01146769.1, from coordinate 39,041 downwards.
TGACATGGTTTTGAGTATGGGGTCTGGTATAAACTTAGAGATAGAGATTGTTGTATATCTAGAACCAATCTGCCTAGCACTGTGTAGACAATCCATGAAGATTACTAAATGAAAGAAGTAATGAATTAATGAACTCAGCAATGTCAGTGTCTCATTTATTAACATGCTTACTTTTCTATGTGGTACTTATTATATACTAGAAGCAATATGACATGATCAAATGCCCTCTTTTGAAAATAAGACAGTAATACAAAACAAGTGAACAATTTTTGGTAGTTATTTGAGAAAATCTACCATGAACAATATTGATAGGCTCTAGAAATGTAAATTAATCAATTATTAAGGTATCCCAAATATTTAAACCTTTATGTATTAATAAACATCACAGGAGGGAAAGAAATATTCAAGAAACAAAAAAGAGGTAAATAAAAATATTTGCTATTTTTGGCCTCACTAAAAAAATTCCTACTAGTGGTATTTGCTCTATATTGTATAAAAAAGAATTTATACATAGACAACAAAGACAAATTTTACCAAGGGAAAGGAATAAATAGATATTTAACTCTACTAGACCCCCTAAATTGATAGCTGTTGTGAAGGACTTTCCTAATACTGTGTTAATTAATTGACTACGATTAGAAGCCAAGTCAAGAATTTCATAATGAAGACAAAATACTGCAGCTGCCTTCAAACACATATATCCAAGCACATATGCTATTATTGTTTTAAAATTCAGGGTGAATGTAAATAATTTACCTGACACAAGAATAATCAGCATCTTTGCATTGGTAGCTAAGAGACTATGGAAGAATTTCAGGGTAGCCGGGATATCTTTTACATAATACAGCATCTAGAAATGAAAGAAAAGAGAAATTAGACACTTTTCTATGTCAATTTCTTTGTTACTTGGGTTAGATATTCTTTAGAAAGGTTGATTATCAAGTTGAGAGGTTTTATTTTTCCATTTTATTTTATTTCTTTTCAGTGTTCCAGAATTCACTGTTTATGTACCACACCCAGTGCTCCATGCAGTATGTGCCCTCCATAATACCCACCACCAGGTCCCCCTCCCCTCCAAAACCCTCAGTTTGTTTCTCAGAGTCCACTGTCTCTCACGGTTCATCTCCCCCTCCGATTTCTCCCAACTCATTTCTCCTCTCTTATCTCCCAATGTCCTCTTTGTTATTCCTTATGCTCCATAAGTAAGTGAAACCATATGATAATGGACTCTCTCTGCTTGACTTATTTCACTCAGCATAATCTCTTCCAGTTCCATCCATGTTGATATAAAAGTTGGGTATTCATCCTTTCTGATGGAGGCATAATACTACATCGTATATATGGACCATATCTTCTTTATCCATTTATCTGTTGAAGGGCATCTTGGCTCTTTCCACAGTTTGGCGACTGTGGCCATTGCTGCTATGAACACTGGGGTACAGATGCCCTTCTTTTCACTATATCAGTATCTTTGGGGGTAAATACACAGTAGTGCAAATGCATGGTCATAGGGAAGCTCTGTTTTTAATTTCTTAAGGAATCTCCACACTGTTTTCCAAAGTGGCTGAACCAACTTGCATTCCCACCAACAGTGTAAGAGCGTTCCCCTTTCTCCACATCTCTCCAACACATGTTGTTTGCTGTCTTGTTGATTTTGGCCATTCTAACTGGTGTAAGGTAGTATCTCAATGTGGTTTTGACTTTAATCTCCCTGATTGCTAATGAGAGTTTTACTCAACAAAACACTTTAAGAAGAAGATATTCACAAATGACAATATAGACAAAGGGCTGATATCCAAGATCTATAAAGAACTCCTCAAACTCAACACACACAAAACAGATCATATTTTCAAAAAATGGGCAGAAGACATGAACAGACACTTCTCCAAAGAAGACATGAAAATGGCTAACAGACACATGAAAAAATATTCACCATCATTAGCCATCAGGGAGATCCAAATCAAAACCACATTAAGTGGTTCCCACCTTACACCAGTTAGAATGGCCAAAATTAACAAGACTATGGTATTTGTTCAATTATAGCCAAAGAGTTTTAAATTTACTCTTTCTGGTTTAAATAACAGAGACATATATAGCTGGAAATACTTTGTCTCTACTCCACATTGGGACATTGATTCATGCTTGCTCTATATTTTGTGAATTGTAGTTCTGGGGGAAGATGGTGCTGGCACCATAAAAACAGACCCCATTTCATGGAACACTGCTTTAAAATTAAGCCCTTTGCACTAGCTTTACCATATGCTCACAGATTTTTTTTTTTTAAATCACAGAAAATATGGCAGTCTCTGATATTGACAGATTCTCTAGGAAAACGGACTGAATAAAGCATGAGGTTAAATGTTTGGTCACAGGGTGCTGAGGGTCAACTCACCCCTTTTTAATAACTCTGGTCTGTTCTCTGATGGAATGCAGAGAGAGATCTTTCCACTCAATACAGGTAGAGCCTAGAATTATACATTGGCAGTGGAAAATTTTTCCCAAAGGCTTCCTTTGCATCCCTGGAATCTACCCCCACAGATACTTACTTCTTATATCTCATCTCCATCTCTCTTGGGCAAGAGTTTAATATTCTATGCAGATGCCTATAATAGAACTTATTACATTAAGCAAACACAATTTAAACTTTGCCCCTCTCACATGAATGAATAAAATAAAATAGAGTTGCACATGGCCTATGCTGCTTTGGGTCCATATTTAGTATCATGTCATTCCATGCTGTCCATGGAATGACAGGGATAGATACCCAGATACATAATCCATAAGATGGCTAACAGTCTATGATGTAACCTGGCTAAAAAAGAGATGTGGACCGTAACAGATGCTCTGAAATTTGATCTAATAGATACTGAGATTCTCTGAAGTTGACTGTGAACATTAAGCTGAAAGAATGTTATGAGAGTATTAAGACTATAAGGAACAATTAAGAGACAAAGACATAACATGGGAACAATGTGAGCTAGACAGGGAGGAAGGTAGAGAAATAGAACAGTAATGCAGAGGAAGTAGTGTTGCTCTAAGAAAGAAGGAAGATGCATGGACATTTTGATAGAAATAGGAGAATGATTTCTGAAGCTGCAACATTTTATAACAAGTAAAGAATGGGATCCAGAGCACAAGTGGAGGTACTGGTGTTTGATAAAAGGAGGCCTTTGTAATAAGATGAAAGAAAGAAATGCTGAGTACAGATGCAGCTATGTTTATAAATTTGGAGGGTGCAAGATGACTTTCCACTTCATGATTTTTCTTTTTGCTATACAGTATGAAGTGAGGTCATCAGCTAGGAATGAGTGGTGGTGAAGGAGTTACAGGAAGTATAAGGAGAGAGAGGGAGGTATGAAATAGTTATATGAGGAGGGAGGAAATTAAGTCTAATAGAGAAACATTGTAGGCTTGATGGGCAATTTAAGTACTCCCTTATAGGTAAATGATTTTGTCAGCTAGGAGAACAGAGGTGTAGGATATACTAATGTTAGAGTCATTTCTTCCTTTGATTCCTTAAAGGTTTATTCCTTTGGGATGACTGCACTTGTGGACTATAGAAAGATGTCTCTTACTGTTATATTGGTATTTCTAAAATATACGTCTTCTAATGGTAGACAACATCCAAAGTCTATACACCCATATGTTACCCAGAAATTTCAGTGGTCCTAATAAATCCATCCCCATAACATCTAATGAATGGTCACCCCCTTTCCAAGAAACCCTCTAGTATATTTCTAAGAAATACACTACCAGTGTTGGATTATGGAAATATATTCCTACTGAATGACTGACTGAATGACTACTGAATGACTGAATTATAAGTAAACTTTATCAACCTAAGAATGATCTAACCTGTCCCTTCTGTCACATGTATACTAACCAGGTCATCAAAGAAGAGAAAGGAAAGGATTCAGAAAAACTCTGGACATCGGTCCATCCAGACCATTAGAGCTATGCTAAGATATGTCACACTCTACTCTCCCCAAAACTAGCTATGAACTATGAACTTCCAATCCTACAAAAATTAATTAAGCCAAAACTGAAAAAAAATCAGTAACAGAAGGTGTGGAGTATAAAAAAACTGGCATTTTGAATGTTACAGAGAATCTCTCAGTCCTATCAACATCTTTATCCTCAATTTGGATGGATAATGTTCACTTGTAAAATCAGAAATCAGATTTTCATTTTTCTTCCTAAAAGTAGAATATTAGGTATTCTTCATACATATTTCTGAAAAAAAATCTCCTGAGAATGTATAACAATAAATATTTCTTACCTGAATCAAATGAATAAAGTCCCACTTCTGAAATTCTTTTTTCTCTATGATTCTATTTTGATATTCAGATGATGTCTCCTTATGCCAAGCAAACTTTATGTTCTCGAGGTTTGATGTCTTGGCTACAAGCTCTAAAATACAGAAAAGAGATGGCACACCATCAATTTTAATTGCAAATGTAGAATCCATTTCCATTTCGAATTTTAATGCAATCAATGTTATATACATAACAGATATAAAGCACATTTTTCTTTTTTATGTAGCTCTGGAAGACCAGAGAGTTCATCCTGATTTTTTTCTACTATTAAATAAAATTAGGGATGAAAGAAAGAGTCAATAAGAAATAAATGAGAATCCTGATCAGATATTGGTTGCATTTTATCAGTATTAATGGGAAATCAACTGGTGAATTTTATCAGTGGAAAACAAATGATATGTTTCTGTAACCCAGGAGTCAGCAGACCATGGTCCATGGACCATAGCTGGCTCACTATTTCTAGACTGCAAACTAAAAGCATATACTATTGTACTTCCTGACTTTATGCCTGTTTTTCATATCTCATGCTGTTAGATCTTTTAAATGGTTGAAGGAAAAATCAAAAGAATAACATTTCATGAAATGTGAAAATGATATAAAAAATCAAACTTTAGTGTTTATAAATAAAATTTTATTGGAACATATGAACACTCAGCTTGTCAGCATCAACTGTGACTGCCTTGGTGCTACAGTAGGAGAGTTAACTAACTGTGAGAGAGATCATGTGGCCTAAAAATATTTAGAGTGTGTATTTTTTCAGAGAGGTTTGCTGACTCCTGCTATATATAATCCATTAAACATAAATCATTTAGGAGCAAGGATTCTCTTTAAATATTTCTGAATGAATTAATCACTCTGTCTCTAAGAATAAACACCAAAAATAATAGTTATCACCAGAGAATAGAAGAATCACTACAAAAAGAAATCTAATTATTCATTGTTCATATTTCTGAGGTGTTAGTCATGTCTTCCAAGAAAACAAATTAAATATGTTCTTTTCCCAATAAGCTTACAAAGAACATACCACAGTAACTATGTTGTTAATGAGTGAGGGGACAAATTTGGGATGATAAGCCTTTCAGGATAGGACTTGACATAGAGTACCACAGGTCACAGATACCTTTGTACTTGGCAATTTGCTCAGCACTTGGCTCAACAACTTCATTATTGATATGAATTCCTGGATGTTGAATCTGCACTTTGGAAAGAATCTGAAGATCAATTTCACCTAGAAGACAAGCATATGGAACATATAATGTAAGTCCAGCAAGAAATGATGAAGATTAATTTGAGGTAGTGTATTATCTGTCTTACTTGTACTAGGAAAACCCAACATAAATAAAGAATAATGTTCAACTGCTGCCCTGCCACATTGTCTGATGCAGAACAGCTAGGTTATAAGTAGGAATAATACTATGACTTAAGGAGGGCTATGATTGTTATTCCTTCTTTCATACATATAACTTTTATTTATCATCTATTACCACATTTTTTTTTACTAAAGATTTTATTTATTTATTTGACAGAGAGGGATCACAAGTAGGCAGAGAGGCGGCAGGGGGGTGGGGTGGGGGGAAAGCAGGCTCCCTGCTGAGCAGAGAGCCTGATGTGGGACTCCATCCCAGGATGCTGAGATCATGACCTGAGCCAAAGGTAGAGGCTTAACCCACTGAGCTACTCGGGTGCCCTATTACCATATTATGTTAAATCTAAGATGCCATTGATTATAGGACTCAGTCAACTCTTCTTTTTGTGTCACTAGATCAGAAAAACACTGTTGATTATAATTTTAAGATTCCATCAACTGAAAGATGTATCCCAAATTCAGAGATGTTAAATATATTTTTTTAAATGCACCTGAGAATTGATAAACTAGGCTACACCAGAACCATATAAAAATATGTCAGAAGAAAAATATGTTAGGCATTAAAAAAAAGATACAAAAAGATGTCAGACATCCACTTTCAAATATACCATGGTCTAGTGGAAGACACAGGCATGAAAGGAACCCTGTTGGGTTGGGCCATGGTGGGAAAAGGAAAGGAGACAGTGAGGAAAAGGATAGGAGGAGAGATGAGAGAAGTGGAAAGCCTTATGGAGAGAGACCATTCTTGAGCTCTGTGTTACTAGGTAAGGGGAAGTTAGCTCAGAGAGTTCTGGGAGAATGAGGAATTGCAGGTAGACAGGACAGCAAGATAGAGACATGAAGTCGGGGAACAGAATGGTATATATGGACTACTGGCACTCAGAATTTTGGAATATTCAATAAGTCAGGACCTCCTAGGAAAACTTGAGTCCAGTAGGTAAAATGGAGAGGAGGTTATGGCAAAATAGATATACATTCATTAATGCATGCACAAACAATTAATAGCGTGCTGTGTGTCCAGCACTGTACTAGGTTCTAGCAAATAATGATAGGAAGAGCACAGAGATAGCTGCCCTGTTGAAAATTCAGCCTATAAATGAGTGAGAGAGATGGTGATGTTTGATGGATCTGAGTTCCAAACCTGTCTTCTCCACTTACTAGGTGTATATAACTTTCAGCAATTTGCTTTACCTCTCCAAGCTGTATTTTCCTCATCAGAAAAATAGCAATAATGATAGTACATAATTTATTAATTATGAAGGTTCAGTGAGACAATGCATATAAAACTCAGTGTAAAATAGACACCCAATAAACAGCTGTTCATTAGTTTTATTGTTATCATTGAGTGCCTCTCTTTGAAAATATCTCCTCTGTCCCTATCGCAGTTGCCTCCAACTTAAGTTCTGCACTTTCATTCTTTAAGGTTATGATGTTGACCTTTACTAAAATAGACCTATGTGCTGGTAAGACTAGCCTATGAAAATGATGTTAGTTTTTAACATTTTGGTATATATGACATTAATAGAATCTAAAAGGATAGATATGGCAGGCCACAAAAGCATAAGTTATAAGACTAAGAGGTCTGGAGGAAAGGAAATGAGGAAGAAAAATCAGGAACAAAAGATGCTAGACTAGGAAAAAGTGCAGTCACACAGCACCATGAGAGCCCCAAGTACTAGTAGTAGGAGTTGGTGGGGATGAGGACAGGAAGGAGTGGGAAGGAAGCTGAAATGGAGGATTAAAGGAGCCTATGTGACAATTTTATGGCCTCACCAACATGACACCTTTTATATTTTCTAGTAATAACCCTAGCGGCCACTTATTGGCCACCTACTATTTGTCAAACACTGTGCTTGGCACTTTACTTGGATCATCTCACTTAATCCTGACCACAAAGTTTTCACAAATTCCCACAATATTATTCCCCTTCAGATAAGGTTATTAAAGTAATTTGAACTATTAATATGCCTAAAGTTTAACGCACATTTTTCTGACTCTAGAGTGGTTGTTCTTCTAACTACTTCATACCAAGAAATAGGAAGATACCAAATACTAGAAGGGCATAAGAAGGGTTTTTCCCCTTTTTTCCAGTAACTATTTTTGAATGATAAAAAAATAATAATTACTAGGCCAAAGGCTGAGAAGAAAAGTTGTGGACTAATGAGAAATAGATTACAGCTTGTCCCAGAGGACCAGAGGCCAAAAATTCTATTTTTTCTTCTACCAACCTAGATACATACATTTTAAGACAGAGAGCACATGAGCAGGGAGGGGAGGGGCAGGAAGAGAGGGAAACAGAGAATGTTAAGTAGGCTCCTTACCCAGCTGACAGCCTGATCTGTCACTTGAGTTTGCAACGTTGGGACCATGACAAAGAGTCAGACACTTAACCAACTGAGCCACCCGGGCATTCCCAACCTAGTCATATATTTTAAACAAAAAAAAGTAATCATTTCTGAGGACCCCAAATACAACATTTTATAACTCAAAAGACTGTAGTAATTTTTCCCTTAGGGCTTTATGAGCTCTTCTCCTAAGATGGACCCCAACATTTTGGATCTACCCAAATGGCAGGAGGTATCTAGCACATCCCCAGGGTATATCCTTATATTGTTATTTTCCCAAGCAGCAGAAAGTTCTACCACAGTCAGAGCCAGCCAGTCTCTCTTTTTAGGGCAATGATGGAGGGCACAATATTAGAATAGCACCTGAGACAAGGAAACCATGGGTTTACCTAACAACGTCTGGACTGTGAGTCTATGTGTGGCCATAAAGTGTCTGTGAATTTTCTGCTGGATCCCTAGCAGAAATGAATGAGCAAAAAAAGGAGATAATAAAACTCTTTCATGAGGTATTAGCACATAGAATCCGTTTCTGTCTTCATGATTTGAGTAACCACATTTCCTCTTTGCCAGGGGCAGTTCTACTTTTTGCTTGTTGTGCTTGTGTCCCATCTGGTTTTATTCTTGTCCTAAGTTGTTTTTTTTTTTAACCAAATATTGTTTTTATTATTATTTTATTTTTACAAATAGTTTTTAATAACTATTTTATAAATTGACCAACATAATAAAAACCTTTTGATAAATATTTTTTAAAATTATAATAATTTTAATTCTTTACCCACTCCCTACAACTCTCATGCTTTAAAAAAAAAAAGATTTATTTATTTTAGGGAAGGGGGCACAGAGGAAAAGGGAGAGAGAGATTTCTCAAGCAGACTCTCCACTAAGCATAGAGCTTGGTGGGGGTCTTGATCCTAGGACCTGGAGATCATGACCTGAGCCAAAATTGAGAGTCCGATGTTCAACTCCTGATCCATCCAGATGCCCCCACAGCTCTCACTCTTAGAAGTATTCTGGATTTGACAATAAATAATTCTGCCATGCTTATGAGACACTTATTCTCTGGGCTATGTTTATTATTTATAATGGACTATATTATTTCTTATTATAATAGATTATATAGATAGATGACAGATATATAGATAGTTGTAGAGATCACCCAAAATATAATACATTCCTTGTTCTCATACCCTACATGGTTTGCTTCCTAGGATCTCTCAAAAATAGGAGACCTGTGTTTAAAATAATGATTTATGTGAACATCTTCCTCAACAAAAAGAGAGTAATAAAGAGGTAGTTCAGATGTTCTATAGTATTATATCCTATAGTCTGTCTTAAACATTTAGCATTTAGTTATAAATATATTTTTTAATACATTACCTATCTCCCAAGATTTGTTCCTTCCTTCTTTCTCCTTTTCCAGCCATGTGTAAATTTCCTGCTAAATGTTTCTTTACTTTTCCCCATTCCTATTAGCAATCCTTGTTCAGTCCCAATTATCTGTGTCTTGAAATTCTGCAAGAATATCCTAAAAGTTCACCCTATCTTTGCTGAACTTTCTGTCCCCCAAAGCCATCACTACAATAATCATTCAAAACTCTAAGCTAAGCAAGCCCGTCACTTCCCTGCTTAAAACCTTCTGACTAATCAACTAGATGAAGTCCAAGCTCTTAAACTGAGCATAGACCACCCCACCTGCTTCCTAATCTCATCTCTCACAGCTTCATGTTTTGAAACTTTTGGCACCAGGAACCTTGAACTTCTTGCATTTTTACACTTCTTTCTCCCCCGCTGCACTCTACATACACCATGCTCTTCTGTGCTTTTTGTCTTCCGCCAGGAATCCTTTCCCCTCACTTCCTTACATCATCTAACTCCAACACATCTTGAACTCTTCTACACATGACTAATTACCTTGGAAGTCTTTCCCACAGAGCCTGGAAATAGCATCAAAATCCTTCAGACAGAAATGACCCATCAATTGACTGGAGTTGGCAACACAGACAAAACCTTGTGTTCTCTGATATAAATTATTGATTTACTTCACTTACTTTATTCACTAGAAAAGACTTGATTCCAAAGAGTTTCTTAGAAAGTATCAAGGACTCTAAAATGCTAGATTGAATGACTGAGCAGGTTTGATCATCAATCACTGTATAGCATGTGAGGGGTTATTTGAATTGTAGTACCCTGAGCCAGCAATAAGAGATTCAAACAAACAAAAAAAAGAAGAAGAAGAAGAAAAACAAAAAAGGAAGGGTATCATTTTTTTCTTTCTCAACTGAATCCTCCTGAGTAGAAGCCATAACATTATGAATGTGTTCCACTATCAGACATTAAGCACACTAGAAATGCTTTTCAGAGAGCACATAAGCCAAACTAACATGCCAAATGAATGGGAGAAAGTAAACTAGATATGAATCAATCAAATAATTCAGAAATTCTCAGCAAATTAAGAGATAATAAAAGAAATGTGGAAGTCAACACTTTTATTGTGCATTGCAAAGCCTCCTGGAAATCCTAACTTTGAGATTCAAAAACACAGCATTTACGGGGAAGAAGTCTCTTTTTACATATGATCTCTTATTAGGCATTGTTTGATCATAATTCTGACAATTGTAGACTAATTTATAACATCTTAAATCTTCAGCTACATAAATGCCAACAGTTGTTGGGGTTAACTAAAGTCTTATTATGTGTTTCCCCTTAAAGGTTTGGAACAAAATCTGCAGTTTCCTATGTCAAATGGAAAAAATTATAATGATTTAAAAACTTTATTTTGATATACTATCTTTTTGGAGTCTGTGCATTTTATGATGATGTAAATGATTTTCTCGGTTGGTTAATATGTAAAACTTGAGCAAATATGAGAAAATCCAAATGTGTCAAAATGTTATAGAGTACTTTAATATACAGTGTTTAGAAAGATCTGCACCAGTTTACAGTCATTGGCTATCTCAGGTGGTGGAATTATAAGTTATTTTTCATCTCCCCCCCTTTTTTTAAATTTTCACTCCTGTGACCTTTTCATTCCAGAATTGAAAACCTGTACCTCCCACTCACTTTCATCCATTTTGCCTTTACCCCTAACCCCCTTCCTTGGACAATCACCAGTTTGTTCTCTATATATAGGAGTCTGTTTCTGCTTCACTTGTTTGTTTTTTGTTTAGATTCTATTTATAAGTGAAATCATATGGCATTTGTCTTTCTCTGATTGACTTATTTCACTTAGCATAATCCATGTTGTTGCAAATGGCAATATTTTTTCTTTTTTATTGCTGAGTAATATTCCTGTGTTTGTGTTTGTGTGTGTGTGTGTGCATGTGTATGTATGTGCACACACCACATCTTCTTTATTCGTTCATCATTTGGTAGACACTTAGGTGGCTTCCAAATTGTCACTACTGTAAGTAATGCTGCAACGAACACAGGGATGTATATAGCTTTTGTTTTCTTTAGGTAAATACCCAGAAGTGTAAATTACTGAACTTTATGGTATTTCTGTTTTTAATTTTCTGCAGAACCTCCATGCTGTTTCCCACAGTGGCTGCACCAATGTACAATCCCACCAACAGTGCATGAAGTTTACTTTTTCTCCACACCTTTGCCCAGATACTGGCCATTCTGACAGGTGTGAGGTGATATCTCACTGATGGTCTTGATTTTCAATTCCCTGATGATGAGTAATGTTGAGCATCTTTTTATGTGTTTGTTAGCCATATGTATGTCTTCTTTGGAAAATTATCTATTCAAATCCTCTGCCCACTTTTAATTGGATTATTTGGTTTTTCTTGTGTTGAGTTAGGAGTTCTTTACAAAGTTTGGATATTGACCACTCATCAGATACAGGAATTAGAAATATCTTTCCCATTCAGTAGGTTGCCTTATTGTTTTGTTGACTGTCTCTTTCACTGTGCAAAACCTTTTTGTTCTGGCATTGTCACAATAGTTTATTTTTGCTTTTGTTTCCCTTGCCTGAGAAGACAGATCCTGAAAAATGTTTCTAAGGCCAGTGTCAAAGAGATTACTGACAATATTTTGTTCTAGGAGTTTTCGGATTTCAGGTGTCACATTTAGGCCTTTAATCCATTTTGAATTTAATTTTGTGTATGGTGTAATATGGTGGGTCATCTTTTGTATATAGCTATCCAGTTTTCCCAGAATCATTTATTTAAGAGATTGCCTTTTTCCCATTGTATATTCCCACCTCATTTCCTGTAGATTAATTGACCATATAAGTGGTCAATTTTATTACTGGGCAATATTTCTGGGCTCTCTATTCTGTTCCATTGATCTATGTGTCTATTTTTGTGCCAGTACCATACTGTTTAGATCACTGCCTACAGCTTTCTCTTCTTTTTCAAACTCACTTTGGCTATTTGGGGTCTTTACATCCAAATTTTAGAATTGTTTTTTCTAGTCGTTTGAAAAATGCTGTTGGTATTTTGATAGGGATTGCATTAAATATGTAGATTGTTTTGGGTACTATGAGCATTTTAACAAAATTTCTTCTTCCAATCCATGAGCATTGAATGTCTTTCTATTTCTTTGTATCATCTTCAATTTTCTTTCATCAGTGTGTTATAATTTTCAGAGTATAAATATTTTAACTCTTTGGTTAGGTTTTTCCCAGATATTTTATTATATTTGATGTAATTGTAAATGAGATTGTTTTCTTAATTTCTCTTTCTTTCCTCCCCCTCCCTCTCCTCCTCCTCCTTCCTCTTCTTCTCTTGAATAGTTTGAGAAGAACAGGTATTAATTCTTCTTTTTTATTTTTATTTGGAGATAATTGTTAGCATTTTTAAAATTTAATTTTTTTTCTGCATTCCAAAATTCAAAATGATTGGTAGAGTTCACCATGTGGTCCTGGACTTTTGTTTGCTGGCAGTTTTTTGATTACTGATTCCATCCCTTTGCTGGTTATTGATCTGCTCAAATTTTCTATTTCTTCTTTTTTTGGTTTTGGTAGTTTATATGTTTCTAGGAATTTATCCATTTCTTGTAGGTCATCCAGTATGTTGGCATATAATTTTTCATGTTATTCTCTTATAATTGTTTGTATATCTGGGTGTTGGTTATTTCGCATCTCTCATTTGTGATTTTATTTGAGTCATTTCTCTTTTTTTCTTCATTAAGTACGGTGAGGAGTTGATCAATTTCATTGAATTTTTTCAAAGAAACAGCTCCTGCTTTCATTGATCTGTCCTATTGTGTTTTTAGTTTCTATATCATTTATTTCTGCTCTGATCTCTATTATTTCCTTCCTTTTGCTGGCTTTAGGTTTTGTTTGTTGTACTTTTTCTTGCTCTATTTGCATAAAGTTAGGTTGTTTGTTTGAAATTTTTCTTTCTTCTAGAGGTCAGCCTGAAATGCCACAAACCCCTCTAAAAACTGCTTTTGCTGCATCCCAAATGCTTTAGACTTTTATGTTTTGATTTTAATTTGTTTCCATGTACTTTTTTATTTCTTCTTTGATTTCCCAGCTGACTGATTCATTGTTTAGTAGTACGTTATTTAACCTCCATATATTTGTGGTCTTTCCAAATTTTTTCTTGAGGCTGACTTCTAGTTACATAGTGTTGTGGTCAGGAAAAATAAATGCACAGAATGACTGTGATCATCTTGAATTTTTTGAGGCTTATATTGTAACCTAATATATGATCTGTTCTGGAGAATATTCTGTGTGCACTAGAAAAGAATGTATATTCTGCTGTTTTAGGATGGCGTGTCCTGAACATATCTATTAAATCCATCTGTTTCAGTGTTTCATTCAAAACCATTGTTTCCTTGTTGATCTTCTGTTTAGATAATGTGTCCACTGATGTAAGTATTAAAGTCCCCTACTATCATGTATTATCAATTAGTTCCTTTGTATTTGTTAGTAACTTTTACATATATCGTGTTCCTATATTTTATGTGCATAAATATTTAACAACTGTTACATCTTTTTGTTGGATGGCCCCCTTTATTATTATATATTGTCTTTGTCTCTTCTTAGAGTCTTTGTTTTCAAGTCATTTGTCTGACATAAGCATTGCTACTCTGGCTTTCTTTTGACACCCATTTGCATGATAAATCCCCTCCTTTTCAATCTTCAGGTGTCCTTAGGTCTAAAATGAGTCTCATGGGCAACATATAGATGGGTCTTAATTTTTTATCCATTTTGTCACCCTACATCTTTTGATTAGAGCATTTAGTTCATTTACATTCAAAATAATTATTGATAGGTATGAATTTATTGTCATTTTATTTGTTTTATGGTTGTTTTTGATATTTCCTCTGATCCTTTGTTGTCTTTCTCTCTTTCATGATGTGCTAATTTTCTTCAGTGATATATTTGGATTTCTTTCTCTATGTTCTTTACATATTTATCAGTGGTTTTTAATATATGGTTACCACTAGGTTTGCATATAACCTCTTCTGCATATAGCAATCTTCATTAAGTTGATGGTCATTTAAGTTTGAACTCATTCTTTACTCTTCTCCTCCCCATGCTATAGGCATATGTTGCCATATTTTTCATTCTTTTACTTTGTGAGTTGACTGATTTTTTTTACAGAAATATTCATTTTTACTGCTTTTGTGTTTCCTGCCTTTATACTGTCACTTTTGGTCTCCTCTTTCTGCTCAGAGTCCCTTTTCCTATTTCTTGCAGACTGGTTCAGTGGTCATGAACTTCTTTAGTTTTTTTTGTCTGGGAAACTCTTTATATCTTCTTGTATTCTGAATAATACCCTTGCTTGATACAGTATTCTTAGAGGCTGCAGATATTTCCCACTGTTACTATATCATGGTACTTCCTTCTGGCTTTTAAGAAAGGAGTTGGCTTGAAAAATCTCCTGCTGGCCCTACAGGTTTTCCCTTGCATGTTACTGTCTTCTTTTGTCTTGCTGCTTTTAATTTTTTTTCTTATCATTATATTTTGCCAATTTAATTACAATATATCTTGGTATGGATCTGCCTTTGTTGATTTTGGTGCGAGTTCTCTCTGCTCTTGGATCTGAATATATTTCCTTTCCCAGATTAGGGATGTTTTCAGTTATTATTTCTTTGCATAAATTTTCTGCCCCCTTCTCTCCTTTTTCCTGTGTTATTTTCTGTCAAACAAAATATGCTGATCATAATTTAGAAAGTTAAATGAAAATTAATTTCTTAAAATCCCCTTCATACAAATCTCCCTCCTTTGTGCCACCCCATTCCTCAAATCAGCCACAACTATAAAATGACTTTGCTTCTCTTTTTGGGCTTTGTTGAATCTTTATTTAACTTTGTAGTCAGATATTTCTGTGGTTGGGATATCTTTATTTCATATGAGCTATATTTTAAATGCATCATATCTGTATTTAAAGGGATATATATATATTTGAAATCCCTTACAGTGGAACTTAGAAAAAGTTCAAAAACAAGGAAAGGGGCGGGGATCCCATCTTCTAGACAACCTTTCTCCATTCCCTGAACTTCAATGATATATTTAATCAGATAGCAGAGGAGTGTTACATTCTTGCTTGAATCCAAGGTCAGCTAATTAAAAATGGAAAAAAAATATGAAAAGGAAAACTTAGAGGTTATGGTTAGACAAAACTGAGCTCAAATTTAGTATTTTCCAGAATTATCTTATATAAATTTATTAATATTTCTGCCCTTTAAAGTACATATGTGTAAATTAGGGATAATGTGGCCTATGCTATTGTAAAGGGCAGAGGAACTATATGGAGATCTTGTATTTCAGTTCATGATTATATAGTAATTGCTCAATAAATTGAAGCTATTATACATTAATTCAATGAATATTTTTCAGCACCTACTAAATGCCAAGTCCTAATCACTGGAGATATAGCAATGAATAATACAGACAAAAATACTCAACTGGTATGATTTGTGATAAGTCTCATGGCGAAAACCAAGGCAAGAGGAGCAAGGGGGAGCCATAGAGGAGAGTTTGTGAATCTCAATTGGTTGGTCAAATAGGCTTCATGTAAAAAGTGACATTTAAGAGAAAGTTTAAGGAGATGGGGAATAAGGGAATGAAGTTTTACCCTTCTAAATGAGCAGCTGCATAATAAAATGACAACTTGTAAGAGCAGTCATCATGTATTTGTATTGTCTGGATTGTTCTTCTTAGTTATCTTCCATCAAATGAAACACAAATCCCAGCCTGAGAACCCTAGAGTTTCCCGAAATGAGAAAATCTTCAGGTCAAGAGATTAAAGACTGGAGATAACACTTGCCATTTGATTTCCTTCTATTCTTGCTTCACTTCTCATATTGAAATGCATGTGTATTCTTTAGATTAATAGCAGGAAAAATTTTATTCTATTATATGTTGAATTAAGATTATTATCTTCCTTGTTCTCTCTACTAGAATATCAGGAAAAAAAAAATTGTGCAGAGAAAAATTGCCCAGATAACTCTGTGCTTAGTGATGAAAAATAATTTCAACTATGGGTTTGCAACCAGAGCAAGAGCAATCTGATGTTGAGCTGCAGTGGGAAAGATAGAAGATTCTTGACAAGATCACCTCATCTCTCTCTCTCTCTCCTTGGGTGGCTCAGGATTGAGGCGATTCTGACAATATAGAAATATGAGATAGAATATTAAAATAGCTGTAGGATCTCAGGAAGGGAATTATAAATTCTGAGTCAAAAGGGCATTGCCATTTGTTTTCGTGTATCTTCTGGCTGTTAGCCCAGGAACAAAACTGCCTGAATACTTTGCAACTGCAGGAGGCCTAAGAAAGAAGAGCCATGCTACCAAAATGTTGTATGAAGTACAACTTAGTGAAAATGCCTCAAAAGGTGCTGAACAAACACTGAAATGTAGAGATATTTGATAGACAATTCACATAAAAGACTGAATCTTGCCTTAACTTTTAATTTATAAATTCTAAATGTATAGATACTTGACAGCTACTTCAATACATACATAGAAAGAAGTAAAGTCTATCCATACCATATTGTAATGTCTAAAAGTTACACTGATTTACCCTTAGTGAAGTGCTAAGTTTACTGATTTACCCTTAGTGAAGTGCTTTCTCTTAACTTTTCTTCCTCATGCCCAAAACAGGATTTATAAGATTAAACTACTTGAACTGGTGAAGGTAGTCCGAGATAATCATACAGATGGTGTGATTTCATCAACACTGGCATGCATGCATGCTCTCTCATACCTCTCTGTCTCTCAAATAAACTTCACAGGCACTTAATGTGAGCCTGCAGTATTAATAATCATTAAAATACAAATTATTTTCCTTGTTGAGGAAAACTATTAGTCATTTATACCCTCGTATGAATAGAGTCTAAGGACCTGCTACCCTCATGGAATAAAAAACAGGAAACCATATTACCAAGTGTCTCTAGGAAGAGACAGTGGACAATTACCATCCTTTTGGTCACCATCACTCTCATCATAATGACTAACATGTACTTGGATCAGGCATGGAAGAATCTATGTCCCCTGAAAAGAAGCTCTGCTAAGCTATAACACAGATAACATGGTTCTTAAAATATTTGTACAGGTGTAATGCTGTTGTCAGTGAGTCATAAATGGCCAAAGGAAAATTGTCCCAAAAACATACATGTGGGAGCAATGCTTTGGGCATCAGCCACGTAGCTAAAGTTGCTGTCAGAGGTCAGTGAGTCTACTCTTTACCATCATCTCTCATCAACTATAAGATTATAGTTTTAATTGGGTTTATTTTTCCTGTTCCTGGTTATAAAATGTATACCATAGAAAACTTGAGAAAAAGATATGAAGTAAAATATCAAATAAATAGCTCACTACCAGAGAAAACAAAGTTAACATTTTAGCTTATTTCCTGCTTAAGCTCTTCTTTTTTTACTTTTAAATAATTTCCTTTAGTCTACCCAGGCAAGATCATTAGGTATATGAACTATTTTGATTTTCTTACTTGAGAGTTAAATCATGAATATATCAAAATATACTTAAATGTGTTATTTATGGTGGCAACACTATATTTTCTAAAATGGAATAATTGTTTTAATTATCTTTGATACTATAATATAAATGTACATACATTTATACATTTATATGTGGAAATATATATGAATACATATTTATATGTAAATATATTTTAATATATAGTTAGTTGGTATATAGTTAATTTCTTTTTCTATTATGAAGAACCTGACAACAAACCCTGACTTTTTGTGCAAAAATCTTGATTTTTTTTTTTCAGATTAATTCCAAGAAGCAGAACTCATGGTTAGAATAAGCCTCTTGGGGTTTGGTGGTATTAAAAATAAAAAACAAAACAAAAGACAAGGCCTAAGGACAAGGGTGCCAGATGTTGAGAAAGGATGCAGGCGGAAGAATGGTAGCACATTCTTAGAGACCTCCTCACTGGGCAAGATCAGTCTAAATGCTGGAGCACTTGGAGATGGGGGGCAGGGGACAGGGGTACGAGGTGGGAGCAGGCATGTCCAGGACCCCATGAGGAGGGGCTGAAGCAGGAGCTGGGGCTGTGGTGGGACAGCAAGGGAGTGGCTATGTATTAAGTATGTCAGTATTGTTATGGCCAGAATGAACAGGTCTTTCTGTATTTGATGAATATCAGAACTTTTTTTTTGATACATTGCTTCAGGAAAATTTCATTTCATGCCTTTACCTTTTATACATGAAAGCTTCCATATCACTGTAATCTCATTAGTATTACATAATGGCTTTTTAAAATCTTGTCAAGTTGTTCTCAGTGAAAATCTGAACTTCAAATAGGTTGCTTATTTTCATATTAAATATTATTAGCTAATCAAATATTTTTTCAACACTTCTATAAGTTTGTTGTTGTTGATAGAAACAAAGCTACAGAAGACCCTGAGCATTGATCCCAATCTCTGTAATCCCCAAGCCCCTTTATTAGGTTCACCATCTGCAAAATGAAGATGACAACAGACCTAAATCACAAAGCTTTATTCAATAGTAAATGTCAAGTGGAAGCCTATTAACTAATTAAAGAGATTGTCCCAAACTGTCACAAAAACTGACAAGATTCAAATTTTTCCTTCAGCAAAATTGAAGAAACCACATGCTAAGGACTTCCAAATACATTGTAGATACTCAAAACTGTGAATAAAAAGCTCACATGTTAACAGAAAAAGAATGTGGATCTATCACATTGCTTTTTACCTGTTTTACCTATATCAGGCCATTACTGCATTCTTATGAATTCTAAGGCTGTACAACTGAGTTTATTTGCCTTTCTAAGTATACAGTCATTTAATCTACAAATAATGGTAGTTTTGTCTTCACTCTGCTCATTATCCTGTTTTCTTGTTTCAAGCCTTATTAAATTACCCAAAACAATCTTGTTTACTCTGGTTTTAATGACAATGGTTCCAATGCTGTAGCAATATGCTTGCTTCTCTCAAATTGGTAATGTAGTTATTGTTAATAATGCTTCCATTTCACTTGAAAGTTTTAAATACAATGAGGTAAACTATTTTGTTAAAATTATATGTAGTTTTAATAATATGGTTATGAATGCCTTTAACAAAATATCAGAGGCACCAAACTATGATTATCCAAAGCAGACAGTCCTAAATTCTATAAATTATTAATCAGTAGAGTCCATATCATATCTACTAGTATGCTGCACTTGAGTAAAATAGTACTTACTCATTTCAACTTATAAGCATTGTAGATTAAAATTATGTGCATGTCTAGAAGTCCCATTTAAACTCCACTTCCTCAGCATAGCCAAACATGGTGTTAGCCATACCACTCTGGAGAAATGTCTACCACTTTCTAGAAGGTTACTCTTGAAACCATAGATTTTTGGGACCAAAAGCACCTTTAATGGCCCCAGCATCCAAGAAATCAGTGCCTAAGTCCTTTCCACAGCATGTCTGAGAAATATTTTCTAGCCTATGCTTACTCCTAGAGCCATAGATAAAACCTTATCTCAAGATGTGTACTTTCATTCTTGACAAGTTTGTTCAGTAAATTTTACTATTGACTCAAAAAATCTCTCTCTTACAACCATTAGTTCTTTAGGGGGTAGATATTCTGTAATTTGATGAACAGGAAATGTCTGAAGATAGGAATAACCACATTCAATCCCCTACCCGCCCCCAGGGTTAAAAAAAAAAATCCCCTCATTTTCTGTATTTCCCCAGTCATTCCCAGTTTGCTGATATAAATGGTTGGCTTACTGTGGATGACTGAAAAACATTAACCTTTAGTTCCTACCACCTCCTGGCTGCTAAACTTGACACATCGGCTCTTTCAGTTCCTACCCTAATTACATTTCCTTCCCTTCTATCCAACTAGCTTAGAAAATAAAACTTCTGTGTCACCTTAACATGTCATTATGAACAGAGACAGAGTTAATATCTAAAATATTAGATTTTCAAATAGCTGGATATTACTAAGTACCTAATATCTCCTTTTCCAAGTCAATAATTAACTTTTATATTTGTTTCGTACAATCAGTTGAACTGGACTAAAGTCAAGAGACCTCCCTTTTGTTCTGCTTTGGTGATTCTTGGGCTTCTTATTTGTAAATTGAGATGTTGATGGTTTCTTAACTCTTTTCTATTTTTTAACCTCAGTAGGAATGCTGATGTCTGCGTGTTGTTGTAGAACAAGAAAATCACCTAATTGTTCTCAACATTATGTCAGCAAAATTATTACCAAAAAGATGTAATGAGAGGTTTCATACTACCTGTATTTCATATGTGAATTGCTTCAGTTGATCAAAGATTATCTATAGGGGCACCTGGGGGCTCAGTTGGTTAAGCTTTTGACTCTTGATTTCAGCTCAGTTCATGATCTCAGGGTCCTAGGATTGAGCTTTGTGTGGGGCTCTGTGCTTAGCAGGGAGTCTGCTTGAGGATTCTCTCTCTCCCTCTCCCTCTATCCTTTCCCCACTCTCTCTCTATAAAATAAATAAATCTTAAAAAATTATCTGTAAACGTATATACCATTATATATATTATGGCAGTTGAGTCAGTACATAAAAGGTTAATAAAAATAAAGGTAAAAAGGTTGGGTAAAATGAAATTATTTGTTATCATCTTATCTAATCCTTACAAAGCTTTCTGGCATTTGAACATCGGGACTAAAAAGTACAGCAGGTTTTCCTTTAAGCAGAGCCCAGAGCAAGGAGAACACATTGCCCATTACAGCCTTCTGGAACATTTTTCCAGGCATAAATGTATGCAGTGTAAATTACTAGCATTCTCCTTTACCAAAAAGAATACTTTTTCTTTATGTACTATCTACCATAAAGACAATATTCATTAAAAATCAAATAATAATGAAACCCCATTGGGTGTCTCAAGCATCAGTATTGGGAGTGAACCAAAAACATATTCTATGAGACTTAGACTACAATGCAATTGTTCTCAGTATCTAAAAACAATTGCTGAAATGAATAAGGTATGAGTACTTCAAGACCTTGAATAACGCAACTCCAGTTGCTTTGTGTTTCATTAAAGCATGTCACCAACCTCTACAGAAGGGATGCAGGAGACAGAAAGGGTGCATAGTATTCCCCTGCCCATGTTTCTGAAAAGAAAATCAAATAGGCTCACAAAGAGCATGAGTATTGAGTGATAAAAGCAGCAATTTCATTTAGAGAGGTTTTTAGTTTCTTTGCTTTTACTTGTTGTTTTTTTTTTTTTCATTGTAGTGGGGAGAGGTGGTAGCACCAGTATGTATGTAGAGAAAATATTTGCACCAAAGATATGCAGAAGGTAATCTGCAGGTATCTGGGCAAGCAGGAAGAGAACATTTACACAGTGAAACCAGAGAAGTCTGTAAGCTAAGAAGGAAGTAGAATCTTGTATGATACAATATGGGAGCTGAGCACAAGTACTAGACAGAGCCAATGGCCTTGTTTGCCATGGATTGGAGTTCAGTGACTGACTTGAAAGGATACTGAAGTCAAAGGATAACGCAAAATTCTCAGGTATCCTTTAGATTATAGAGCATGTGGAGAGATCATTTCTCTAAAAGATAGGAAGTTCCTCACTGTATAGTAATATACTGTTCTTCTGCCCAGTGCTTGCAGTTAGTCAATGACAGGTTATCGGATAAGCATGTCCCAGTTGGTATGTGAGCATTCAAACTAACTAAACGGGGTCCTCGCACTACAAAGCAGTGCTTTTTTCATGCCAGGAATGTCTAGACCTAGGAATTTCAGATAAAACAGTTCTTATTTCATATAGCTTATTTGCTTAAGCAGAGAATGTTAAGTATCTATAGCTTGAATTTCCCTTAGAGTTCTTCTTATATTTCTGATCAATTTCTTATGAAGAGTACCCTTAAAGGGCACCCATATTCTCTCCCCAAGGCAGAGCCTGTTATTAACACAATCTTAGGGCGCAGTCAGAAAAATTCCAAGTGTTGCTTCCTCAATTTTGATAAGTTCTCTATATTAGCTCCTATGTGCACCTCTGTGTAAGGAATCACTGTGCAGGCCAAATGTTCCTTTCTCTAGATGGCTTATAAGCATCTGGATAAATTTACATTAGAAATTCAATTAACTTTATATTAAAAGGTCAATTAACTTGGCCATGATAGAGATTGTTTTTAATTACTTTTCTTTGTAGGGCTTCTCTTCTTGTCCAAGCACAAGTGACACTATCAAATGATAGTCTCATTGCCTGTTGGGTGCCTGAAATTCATATGCAAAAGTCACTGAAAGAACTGTCTTGGTTAAATGAATTTACTTTTATAATCCTTAGGACTTAAAATATCAATAAGCAATGATAGGATATTTTCACTTAAACAATCTCTAAAATATTTTTCATGACAGTATCCTTCATTATTTGTCCTTGATGGTTTCTATTTTCTTGGTAGAAGATGATAATAAATAAAAATTATTTTAAATAGTTAGCCCTCATTATATCATATCACAGTATATTGTATGAAAAATGAATAAATGATTACAGTAAAAGCAATTCCTCTAATTCTATTAGAGGGCTCTTAGTTATCTTTGTGTTCACATGGGTCACAATTTAACTTATCATGTGTCACTAGAGCACTTATACTTGAGAAACCCAAGAGATTACCACTTGACACTATATAACATGTTGTAGTGTAGTGTCTGCTTCTTACCAGGAGGTAACCAATACTAAGCCATCACTTAAAAGAAAATAATGAAAGAAAGAAAAAGAAAGAAAGAAAGAAAGAAAGAAAGAAAGAAAGAATATATATAACTATATTTTACATATGAATATATTAACTCAGATCTCCAGGTGACTAGCAACTTAAAAATAAAACAAACACTACTCAAGAGTTATGAGGGGAAGTCTGCAAATGAAATTTTTTGTTTTATTTTTGAAGAAGAGACCAGCCTGTACCTACAGGAGTAGTAACAATGTGTTAAGCATGATATAAACTTTATCTGTATAGTTCTCACTACAACCCTATGAGATAGAATTCATTGTTTCCATTTTACCGAAGAGTAAACAGAAGCTCTAATGGCAGAGTCAGAAACTACACCCACATCAATCTGCCTTTTCAGACATCCATTTTCTCCTAGGATACAAGCACAGCTCTAAGAGTAGTGAGACCATGAAGTGCTTGTAAAAGTGGATTTGGGAGTGTGTTGGAGGGCAGTTTGGGAACTGAATCCAAGGAAGGGAAAGGTTTTGGCCAGTGCACTTCAAAGAGTGGGGCCCTAAGAGTATAAATTAACTATGTCATTAAACATATTTTGCCCCCATATTGATAGTTTCTCAATGAAGGGAGCATGCACTGATTTACATTCTAGTGCATGCTTCTTTATCTCCTCCTGGACCATTAACAGTTTGCAAACCAGCAAGCTATGGACCACAAGTCCATGGACCACACATAGGTGGCACAAGCATAAGGAATATCCTGTGAAATTTTCCTTTACTGTGAACAATTAAATGATTTTGGATAAAAGTTAGCTTTAAAATTACTCTATGTGTTTTCCATTTATAAAAAAGTATTAAAAAGCCACATCAGGGGACGCCTGGGTGGCTCAGTGGGTTGAAGCATCTGCCTTTGGCTCAGGCCATGATTCCGGGGTCCTGGGATTGAGCCCCACATCAGGCTCCCTGCTCAGTGGGGAGTCTGATTCTCCCTCTATAGCTCCCCCTGCTCATGCTTGTTCTCTCTCTCTCTCTCTCTCTCATTCTCTCTCTCTGTCAAATAAATAAAATCTTAAAAAATAAATATAAAAAGCTACATCTTATCCATATTTCTATACTAATTAAGGCTTAAGTCTCAAGTGTTATAAAACTATGGGGGCTCTTAATCTTAGTTGAAGTGATACTACTCTTACTAGTTTAAATAAGCCAATCTCTTCCAAGAGCAAAGAAAAATAGTTATCTTAAAGAATGAAAAATATTGCTATCAAACAGCATGATGTTTGGAGTGAAATACAAATTTTAAAAATGTGTTATTCATACCTGCACCTCCGCCAATGCTTAGAATCTTAATTTCTGATTTTCTATCACCAATCCTGAAAAAAAAATTATGTCGTTTAAGAAAAATGTGCTATGTGCTTTGTAAAATCTGATTATTGAATCTAGTTGAAGAGAATAAACTAAAATTATAATGAACAAAAACAAGGCCACACTCATGTCAGTGATTACACTGCTGTGTTTAGAAATCTTTAGAAAATAGGTTCTACTCATTAATGACTTTGAACTGTGAGACTTTTGAAAACAGCACTATAAACATTTTAGAGATAGGAAATGCCATTTGTTTAGAGATTGTATGGAAAACAAAAACAGATAAAGTGGGCCTTTGAGTCTAGTGATCTAATAAGCCATCCATTATAGATAGGAGGAAGGCTAAGGTGATTCATACTGTATATATGTCTTTCTTCTTTCTTGCTAACTTCTTTTCAATGAACAAATGTGTTTAAACATTTATTGTATGTCCATATTTAGCATTAGGGATATAAAAATGAATAAAACACTGTTTTGTTCTTAAGTTAAAATGTGAGATAATACAGCCCAGTATTAAGAGAAGGGAAAGATGGCAAAGTAGGAGGATCCTAAACTGATCTCCCCCCACAGACACACTGAGGCCACAATGACATATAATACAACTCACCCCGAAAACAACCTGAAGACTAGCAG
The DNA here is from genome assembly GCA_003697995.1 of Taxidea taxus jeffersonii. Classification (NCBI taxonomy): domain Eukaryota; kingdom Metazoa; phylum Chordata; class Mammalia; order Carnivora; family Mustelidae; genus Taxidea; species Taxidea taxus. The sequence continues at coordinate 13,936 of RCUC01146769.1, read as the reverse complement.
AAGGAGATTTTACACAGCTAAAGACATAAAGAAGCCATATAGAGAAGGGTAGGAGGGGTAGAGATGTGGGAGGAACCAAACCCTCAGCATGGCAAATACAGGCTGGAGGGATATCAAAGGCAAGGAGATCCTTCCTAAGGCATGAGGGGATGAAGCCCCACCTGAAGCACCCCCTGTTACAGGAACCTATATGAGAAAGACAAGCCTTCAGAAAATCTGGCTTTGAAAAATCAGCAGAATTAACTCCAGGAGAGCCAGGCTATAGAAAACGGAGACTCTGCTCCTAAAAGGTCAGCACACAGTATCACTCAATCAGAGACCCAGTACAGAGACAGAAGTTTGAAAAGTACTTGGACATGTAGGAAGGAAATGTATTGACTAATCTCAACACTTGTGCTGGAGGGTAGAAGCTTTCTCCAGGAATGGAAGTTTTGGCAGGCATCATTTTTCTTGCCCTTTTTCAGTCTAACTAGCTAGATACTGGTATACGCCAATGTTGCCACTCTCCATCTACTGCTAGCTCTTCCTGGCAAACCCCTGCAAACTTGCCCCAGCAGGCAGCCCTCCAAAGCAGGTCCTACACCACCACACCCAGAAGACAACCCCACCTGGGACCAGTGTCCCACAAAAGTGATTTCTTCACTGAGGATACTGAAGGGCAGCCCCACCCACCAGCAAACCTGCAGCATTGTGGCTAGGCCTCTCTGACAGCTGTGTTGGGAGCTCACACCACTGACCAGCAAGTGCATAGAAGCTATAGCTTGGTCTGTCAGCCAGCCAGGCTATGGGCCATCTCTGGCCATCATTGTGCTCACAGTAGTTGCAATCTGATCACAACAGGAAGCTACAGAAAGCCCACACAAGGGACACCCCTGGAGCACCTGGTTCTGGCGAATGAGGACCATGCATTACTGGGCCCCACAGAATGCCTTCTACATAAGACCACTACTTTCAAGACCATGAGATATAGCTGACCAACTAATGCACAGAAATAAACAGAGTATCATAGAAAATTAGAAGACACAGGAATATGTTCCAAAGAACAAGACAAAATATCAGAAAAAGAACTAAACAAAACAGGTAAGCATGTACCTGATGAAGAAATGAGAGTAATGTTTATAAAGGTGCTCACTAGATTTGGAAGAGGAGTGCATGAACTCTATGAGAACTTCAGTGAAGACACATAAAGAGGAAAAAAGAACCAGAGCTAAAGAATACAATAACTGAAATGGAAAATATACTAGAGGGAATCAACAGCACATTAAAGGATGCAGAAGAACAGAGCAGCAATCTGGAAGTCAGGATAATGGAAAGCACCCAAGCTGAACAGCAAAAAGAAAAATTTTCAAAAAGTGAGGATAGGTTAAGGGATCTCTGTACATCAAGAGTACTAAAATTTGTATTACAGGGGTGTCAGAAGGAAAAGAAGGGGCAGAAAACTTCCTCAAAGAAGTAATTGCTGAAAACTTCAGGAAGCAGTTTCAGAAATAACAGAGAGCCCCAAATAAGATGAACTAGAGGAGGTCTCATCAAGATACATAATAATTAAAATGCCAAAAATTAAAGATAAGATGAAAATCTTAAAAGAGACAAGAGAAAAGAAAGCAGTCATGTGCAGAGGAAATCCCACAATGCTATAACCTGATTTTTCACCAGAAGTTTTCCAGGCCAGAAGACAGTGGCAAGATATATTCAAAGTGCTGAAAGAAAAGAAGCCTACAACCAGGAGTATTCTACCTGCAAGATTAACATCCAGAATTGAAGGAGAGATAAAGAGTTTCCCAAACAAACAGAAATTAAAGGAGTTCATCACTAAAGCAGACTCACAAGAAATGTTAAAGGGACTTCTTTATGTGGAAAAGAGAAAGCCATAACTAGAAGTAAGAAAATTATGAAAGGAAAAAAAATTCACTGGTAAAAATCAAATAAAGCTAGGATGAAGGATAAAACATAAAAGTAATGAAATAAATTCTATCTACAAAAATTAGTTAAGGATTACTCAGAATAAAAAGTTGTAAAATATGATATCATATACATAAAACATGGAACAGAAGTAAAAATGTTTTTATTTTAGAATGTGTTTGAATTTAAGCAACCATAAACTTAATATAGACTGTTATATACATAAAATGTTATATGTGAACTTCATAGTAACCACACACACACACACACACACACACACACACACACAAAACCCTATATAGTAGATACACCAAAAGTAAAGAGAAATGAATCCAAGCTTTACACTAAAGAAAGTCATCAAAACACCTGGCAATAGAGCAAGAGCAAAACAAAAGAGAAGAGCTACAAAAACAATTATTAACAATTGTAAATATTTATTCACCCAACAGAGAGGCACCTAAATATATAAATCAAATATTATCAGACATAAAGAGGTAACAGTAATACAATAATAGTAGGGGATTTTCATCACATTTACATCAATAGATAGATCATCTTGGCAGAAAATTAAAAAGCAAACAGTGTCTTTGAACAATACATTAGAACAGATGGATTTAACAGAACATTCTATTCAAAAACAGCAGAATACACATTTTTTTCAAGTGCACATAGACATTCTCTAAGACAGATCACATTAGCTTACAAAACTTGTATCAATAAACTTAAGAGAAGTGAAATTATATCAAACATCAGAAAAAATCACAATATGAAACTAGAAATCAATTACAAGGAAAAAAGTGGGGGGGAAATGGAAGCTAAACAGCACACTACTAAAAAACCAACGGGTCAACTAAAAAATCAAAGAGAAATTTAAAAAAAATACTTGGAGACAAATAAAACTGGAAACACAGCATGCAAAATGTTTGGGATACAACAAATGCAATTCTAAAAGGGAAGTTGATAGTGATACAGGTCTACCTAAGAAACAAGAAAAATCTCAAATAAACAATCAAATCATACGCCTAAAGGACTGGAAGAAGAATAAATGAAGCTCAAAGTTAGTAGAATGAAGGAAATAATAAATATCAGAGAGGAAATAAATGAAATAAAGACTTTAAAAACAATTGGAAAGATCAGTGAAACCAAGAGCTGGTTCTTTGAAAAGTTAAACAATTAATAAACCTTTAGCCAGATTCATTAAGAAAAGTGGAAAGAGGACTCAAATAAAATCATAAATGAAAGAGAAGTTACAACTGACACCACAGAAATACAAAGGATTATAAGAAACTACTATAAAAAATTATATGCAAACAAATTATACACTGAGAAATAGAAGAAATGGATAGATTCCTAGAAAAATATAATCTTCTAAGACTAAATAGAATAAATAGAAAAATCTTAACAGGCAGATTATTATTTACAAAATTGAATCAGTAATCAAAAAACTTCCAATAAACAAAAGTCCAGGACTAGATGGATTCACAGGAGAATTCTACCAAATATTTAAAGAAGAGTTAATACCTATTACTCCCCAAACTTTTCCAAAAAATGGAAGAGGAAGTAATGCTTTCCAATTCATTCTGTGAGGCCAGCATTGCCCTAATACCAAAATGAGATAAAAATACTATTTTTTTTTAATTACAGACCAGTATCCAACATAGATGCATAAATTCTCAACAAAATGTTAGCAAACCAAATTCAACAACACATTAAAAGGATCACTCACCATAGTCAAATAGGATTTATACTGGGATACAAGGATGATTCAATATCTGCTAATCAATCACTGTGATATACCACATTAACAAAAGGAAGGACAAAAATCATATGATCATCTCATTAGATGCAAAAAAGCATTTGCCAAAACTGAACATCTATTCATGTTAAAAACTCTGAACAGAGTGGGCTTAAAGGAAACATACCTTAACATAGCAAAGGCCATACAGGAAAAACCCACAGCTAGCATTATACTCTGGTATAAAGTTGAAAGCTTTTCCTCTAAGGTCAGGAACAAGACAAGGATGTCCACTCTTACCACTTTTGTTCAACATAATACTGAAGTCCTAGCCACAGCAACCAGACAAGAAAAAGAAAAGATATCCATGTTGGTAAGGAAAAAGTTAAACTGTCACTCTTTATAGATATGATATTTTATGTACAAAACCCTAGAGATGCACTAAAAAACTATTAGAAGTATGAAATCAATTCAATAAAGTTGCATGATCCAAAATTAATATACAAAAATCTGTTCCATTTCTGTACACTAGTAACAAACTAGCAGAAAGAGAAATTAAGAAAGCAATACCATTTACAATTGCATTTAAAAAAGAATAAAATATCTCAAAATAAATTTTTTTAAAGATTTTATTTATTTATTTGACAGGCAGAGATCACAAGTAGGCAGAAAGGCAGACAGAGAGAGAGGAAGAAGCAGGCTCCCTGCCGAGCAGAGAGCCTGAAGCGGGTCCTGATCCCAGGACCCTGGGATCATGACCTGAGCTGAAGGCAGAGGCTTTAACCCAGTGAGCCACCCACGCACCCTCAAAATAAATTTAAACAAGGAGGTGAAGCATTTATTCTCTGAAAACTATAAGACATTGATGAAAGAAATTAAAGGAACAGAAATAAATGAAAAGATATACCATGCCCATGGATTGGAAGAATTAAAATTGTTAAAATGTCCATATGACCTAAGGCAATATACAGATTTAATACAATTTCTATCAAAATACCAATAGTGTTCTTCACAGAACTAGAACAGATAATCCTTAAATTTGTAGGGAACCACAAAAGACCTCAAATAGCCAAAGAAATCTTGAGAAAAAAACAACAAAGCTAGAGGTATCACAATCCCAGATTTCAAATTATATTACAAAGTGATAATAATCAAAAGTATATGATACTAGCACAAAAACAGACACATAGATCAATGGAATGGAATAGTAAGCCCAGAAATAAACGCATACTTATATTCTCAATTAACCTATAACAAACGAGTCAAGAATATACAATGAGAAGGTTTCTGGGTGGCTTAGTTGATTAAGCATCTGACTCCTGGTTTTAGCTCAGGTCATAATCTCATGGGTCATGAGATTTTGCTCCATGTCAGGCTCCATGCTCAGCGGAGAGTCTACTTGAAAGATTCTCTCTCTGCCCGTCCCCCACTCACTCATGCTCTCTCACTCTAAAACAAACAAATAAATCGTAAAATAGAACAAGTGAAGGACAGTCTCTTCAATAAATGTTACTGGGAAAACTGGATAGCTACATGCAAAAGAATGAAACTGGATCACATTCTCATACCATAAGGAAAAATAAACTCACAATGGATTAAAGACCTGATTGTAAGGCATGAAACCATAAAAATCCTAAAAGAAAACAAAGGCAGTAATCTCTTGAACATTAGTCTTTGCAAGATATTTCATATGTCTCCTCAGACAAGGGAAACAAAAAGCAAAAATAAACAGTTGGCAGTACATCAAACTAAAAGGCTTTTGCATGGCAAAGAAACCACCAACAAAACAAAAGGCAACCTAGTGAATGGGAGTAGATATTTGCAAATGAGATGTCCTATAAAGGGTTAACATCTAAAATATATAAGGAACGCCTACAACTCAACAGAAGAAAAGGGAAGAAAGGAAGAAAGGAAGGAAGGAAGGAAGGAAGGAAGGAAGGAAGGAAGGAAGGAAGGAAGGAAGGAAGAAAGAAAGAAAGAAAGAAAGAAAGAAAGAAAGAAAGAAAGAAAGAAAGAAAGAAAGAAAGAAAGAAAGAAAGTCCAATTAAAAATCTTAGAGGACTGGGGCGCATGGGTGGCTCAGTGGGTTAAAGCCTCTGCCTTCCGCTTAGGTCATGATCTCAGGATCCTGGGATGGAGACCCCCCCCCCCTGCATTGGACTCTCTGCTCAGCGGGGAGCCTGCTTTCACCCCCCCCACCCCACCCTGCCTGCCTCTCTGCTTGCTTGTGATCTCTCTCTCTGTCAAATAAATAAATAAAATCTTTAAAAAAAGATTAAAAAAAAAAATCTTAGAGGACCTAAATAGACATTTTTCCCAAGAGGATATACATATAACCAACAGACACATGAAAAGATGCTTAACATCACTAAATGTCAGGGCAGTGTAAATGAAAACCATAGTGAGATATTACTTCACAATAGTCAGAATGGGTAGTATCAAAAAGACAAAAAATAGCAAGTGTCAACGAGGATATGAAGAAAGGGGAACATTGGTGCACCGTTGGTCAGAATGTAAAATTGTTCAGCCACTATGGAAAACATTATGGAAACAGTATGGAAAACAGATTCCTAAAAAATTAAGAATAAAAATACCACACAATTTAGCAATTCCACTTTTGGGTATTTACCCAAAGAGAAGGAAAACACTAAATAAAGATATATGCTCCCCTATGTTTATTGAACCATTATTTACAATAGCTAAAATATGGAAGCTATGAATGGATGAATGGAGAAATATGTGATACATATACACAATGGAATATTACTCAGCCATTTAAAAAATGAGATCTTGCCATTTGTGACAACATGGATGGACTTAGAGGGTATTCTAAGTGAAATAAAGCAGATGGAGTAAGATAAATGCCTTGTGATTTCACATATATGTCAGATCTAAAAAACAAAACTAACAAATAGACATCATCATCAACAACAACAAAACACAGAAGCAGACTCAAATATAGAAAATAAATGTGGTTGCCAGAGGGTGGGGAGCAAGGTGATGGGTGAAATAGGCATGGGGTTTAAAGGATACCAATGTCCAGTTATAAAATAAATAAGCATGGGAATGCGTGGGAATATGTCAATAATACTGTAATAATTTATGGTGACAAATGGTAATTATACTTACTGTGGTAAGCACTTTGTAATGTGTATGATTATGGAATCACTACATTGTGTACCTGAAACAATATTGTATATCAACTATACTTCAATTAAAACTAAAGAAAAAAATAGAGCTCAGTACTATGGTTCTAGCACTGGAAATGGAATGGGGTTGATTTACTGGGAGGTAACAGTAGGACTTGCTTTTGATTGATGTTAATAAAAGGGAAAAGGGTATTATGACTGACTAATTTCCAGCTCAGGTGACTGCATATGGTGAAAAAAAAGAAGCTGGAGAATATAGTTTGAAGGAAATTTTGTGTTTTGTCAGGGTGCTTTGTTTTTTTGTTTTTGTTTTTGTTTTGTTTTGTTTTGTTTTAATTTGAATTCTACAAACATTTGGATATGCAAGATTTAAGTTGAATGGGAGACAAATCAGAGTCAATGATGTATTCTGGAGAGTTAGCATCATAAAGTTATGGTCTAACTGGGAGACTGGATTCTATCACCCAAGCATACTGCAAAGAATTAGACAAGTAGTAAGATAATGATGTAATGCCAACTTTTATAAAAGTCACTGGATATAGGGAACACACAAAGGGGACAAAGAAGAAAACAGTAAAGCTCAGAGAGGATAGAATTAGAGAAAGAGAAAGCCATTAGTAGTGTTAACAATAGCAGAGTGTACTACCAAAAATTAGAGGAGGAATCATCTCCATTGAATTTGGCAATATGAGTATCTTTGATAATAGTTTTAAAAAGAATATTGAGGGCAGAAGTCAGATGGCAGTGAGATTAAAAGTGAGCTGAATAAAGAGAAATAAGATCTAGAGATTGCTGTACTATAATGAAAGGGTGAGAATGGAAAGGGAACACAGGAACTAAGAGTGGTATTTATGTGGACTTTAGCTTTGCTGCTGCTTTTTTTTCCCTGATGTGAGAGAGCCTGGACAGAGTAGTCGAACAAAAACAGATTGAAGCAAAGTTCACAAAGGATAGATTCAAGGACACCTATGAATGAATTGCCTTCCTTAGTTCTAATTATCCCCCCACTCATTATCATAGTCCTAATACACCCATCCCTATCTATGATCTTGGTTAATTCTTAAAACTGCTTTATATCTGTAGATAACATAGTGAAGCTATCGAGCACAGCACCAAGGTTGAAGTCATAGCCTACTGATCTATTACCTTAAGCAAGTTATTTAATTTCTCTGCATTTTTAATACCTATGAAATAGGATAATAATACCACCTACTATATAGAATTGTAATAATAGTATCTAGTTTAAGGAACAGTTGTGGGGATTAAGTGATTTAATTCACATAAATCTTAGAAATGTGTCTGCACATGACAAGCACTCAACATATGTTAGCAATTGTTATTGCTAATTGTCCAGCAATTGTCAAGCAATTGTCCAGCCACAACTAAGTGATTTCACTCTTTGAATCTTCACAATTTTTCTATGAATTAGAGACTATTATGAACCTATTTCATGCATTATGATGAATAATTATTGAAAACTTACTATTTTCTAGCCAGGGATCTAACTGTGTAACATATAGGGGTGCCTGGGTTGCTCAGTCATTAAGCATCTGCCTTCGACGCAGGTCATGTTTCCACAGTCCTGGGATTGAGCCTGGCATTGGGCTCCCTGCTCAGCAGGAAGCCTGTTTCTCCCTCTCCCACTCCCCCTGCTTGTGTTCCCTCTCTCTGCATCTCTTTCTATCAAATAAATAAGTAAAATCTTTAAAAAAATGTATACCATATAAGAACAGCAATACAATTTATTATGTACAGCAATATGCTGGAACTCTCCCCACCCCACAGTTTGCATCCAGATGGGGATTGTTTCTCCAATGAAACAAACCATCTTGGTGAATAAACTTACAATACTGACATCTGAGAATCTCTCAGTAAACAGCTGAATTCACATCCAATTCCTACAGTGAGCCACCCACTCAAACGTCATTACATACACAAAAAGGATCTGAACACCTTTTTAGTGTCTCGCTATTGATTGGATGGACAATCAAATCACATCAGGTAGCTAAGGAGCTCCCCTAACATGAGAAGGACCAAAAAAAACAGAAAAAGAGTACTCAGAAGAAACATGCAGAGAACAGAGGAAAATTTTATAATAGATAAAAAAGGTATTACATCTGTGAAAGATGAACAGGCTATAAAAAAGAACATTTTTAAAAATTAAAATATAATAGTAAAAAAAATAATAGAAGGGCTATAAGATAAAATTTTAAAAATTGGATATGTAAGAAAATGAGGGAATTTATTCAGGAGGTCTGGTGTTTGATGAATAGAAATTCCAGAAAGAAAATCAGAGAGAAGGGATGATAAAATAATACCAAATTTCCCTGAGATGAAAGATCTGAATCTTGATTGAAGTGGCACAGGGACTACCCACAAAAATGTGTGAAAAAGGAATGCCAGGGTGGCTCAGTCGGTTAAGCGTCTGCCTTAAGCTCAGGTCCTGATCCTCCTGGGATGGAGTCTTGATTTGGACTCCTTGTTCAGTGGGGAGTCTGCTTCTCCCTCTGTCTGCTGCTCCCCCTTCTTGTCCTCTCTCTCTGACAAAATCTTAAAAATAAAATGTGTGAAAAAGTCCCACACTACAACTCATCTTAAAATTTTAGAATACTAGACAGAACATCTTTAAAACTTTTAAGTAGGGAAAACAAAAACAAAACAAAACAAAAGGTCACAAGCCAAACAAGAACAATTTGAAGGACATTGGATTTCTCAATAGAAACTCGAGTTGCTAAAAGAAAATGAAAACATACCTTTAAATTTCTGATATAATATTTCAGGATAGCAATTACTATCTAATAAAGATGACCATAGATTGAAGGTGCTTTTAAACATACATAATCTCAAAGAAGTTTACTTTTCATGCACTCTTTCTTGGGAAGCCTTGAAGGACAAGAAGAAGACGTGAAGGAGAGGGGTAGGACAAGGTTGAGGATGATAAGAGTCTAAAGAAATCAAGAAAAATGACATGAGATCCAGAATCAGGGAATTCAGTACTGCAGAGAGGAGAAGAGAATTTCTAGAAGGTGAAATAAATTCTATCAATAATTGTATGGCAGATCACCAGCAAATTACCAGAGTGGAAAAAGATGAACAGAGAGTTTCAGAAAAGATGTTCCCATGGGGAAAAATTAACAGATGACTTGATTTGTTGGACTATATTGAGAGAAGATTAATCCTTCTGCTTGGGATACAAGTAGTGACAGGTATATTGAAAACTAAGAAAAGAAACTAAAATCAAAACAATAGTTAACTCTAGGAAAAAAACAAAAAGTACCTGAAAGGAAATGTGATTGTATTATAATGTATTATTCAATTATGTATAATATGTACATAGGCAAAATGATAAAAACATTCAAATTATTGAACCCAAAATTTTGGCATAAATATACTGACATGATAGGGAAGGAAATGTATGTGTTTATTTAGCTATTTTAATACAGTAAAATTAAGAAAAAGAAGAATAACATTGTTATTTAGAATTAGGAAAGAAAATTTCATTAGAAACAACTAAAATACTTCAAAATGTTGAAAGTGGTCGCTTCTGAGATGGGAGTGAATAGGGCTAGGAACCAGTTTTTTGTTTTTTGTTTTTTTACCACTGCAATGCTAATTTAGTTATGCTTTTGAAAGGTCTTCAGTCTTTCAGATTCTACATTCAATATTTCTTTTTTTTTAAAGATTTTATTTATTTATTTGATAGACAGAGATCACAAGTAGGCAGAGAGGCAGGCAGAGAGAGAGGAGGAAGCAGGCTGTCCGCAGAGCAGAGAGCCCGATGCGGGGCTCGATCCCATGACCCTGGGATCATGACCTGAGCCAAAGGCAGCCGCTTTAACCCACTGAGCTACTCAGGTGCCCCTCTACATTCAATATTTCTAAGCAGACTGTGGACACCATGAAGATAGGGGTCATCGTTCATTATGTTATATCCACTCACGGTGCCTCTTCAAACCACTGATGACTGAAGAAAACCAAGGGTCTAGATAAGCTACAGACATGAACACAGACCTTTAGTACTGCAAAAGAATTCAGAAATTAACTCATAACCTTTAATTTTAGAAATGAACAAAAAGACCCAAAGAAGTAAATTATTAGTTCCTAGATAAGTTACCTGTATTTGAGGTATGCTTTGATTTTGGCATCATTGTTCTAATACTTACTAATTATTAATAAATTACATAACACTCTATTTAAAAAAAAAATAAAAACTGAACTGTGAAAAATATAAAGGGAAATAAATTTCACACACATCCAACAATGCCTGCTTTCATCAGGCAGAGGTACTGTCCCAGTGAAAGAAATTCAGGCCTACAATATAGAAATCCAGCAAAAGATAAAATATCAGTTTTCTTTGCTGTTGCAAATTGGATCCACAGTCAGTCATTTCTTCCCAGCTTTCTATCATTATTTCCTGAAGCAGAGTAAGTTACAGCAATCCACCCCCAGATAGGTGATTTGATTATCTTTAGCATGTGGAATCTTTTACTCTCATAATGCTTATCAGCTCTGGCACAAATTGAACACATTAATCACCCCCCCCCAAAAAAAAAGTCTGCAAGTATAGGAACTAGTGAGTTTCACTGATAATGGGAAAATGCTTTTTTTTTTTTTAAGAACCACATTGCTAATATTAAGTTGAAAGGAAAAGACAATTTTTTTTTAGAATGATAACTATAAGAATGGATAAGGAAGTGAATTTAAATGGATATTAGGAGAACCAAGAAGCACCCATTCCTCAATCCACAAGGGTAAACAGTATATGGTAATTATTTATGTTTTATTCTAATCAAGAGAATACTAAATTCTGCATTTGTACTTTTTTGAAACGCGAAATCTGGGGGAGGGCTGAAAAATCTGGGCTCAAAGATTTGCATCTTTTCCCAAACGAACATGGATGTCTGCCTTCAAATGGTTAACGCTTATCTCCGCGCAGCTGGAAATACTGCACAAATCGGAGCCTTTGAACACGGAAAGCGAACATCTAACTAAAGCACGGCAGGAGAAGGGGCGCAGCGGTGGGGGGAGCGAGGAGGGCTGGGTGGAAGCTGCTATCAGTAGCTCCTTCTTATCCCCGCGCCCAGCCTGCAGGGCTGGGCTCGACCTATCTATCATTGCACACAAGGAGCCCGAGGCTTGTCTTTTTGACAAAAACGTCCTTTTTTGTTACCTTGCTATTATTCCTGGCAGCTTCTTGTCCATGAATTCCTGCATGCACTGGTGTTCCGTGGAACTGTTGAGAAACCTCCGGAAAGATTCAACGTATCTGTTGTGGTCAGAAAACAAGCTCCTCATGGAAGTTGCCATGTTTGCTTTTCTGATGGAAGACAGAGAAGGAAGTTTAACTTCCCCTCCTTTTCTTCCCAGTTCCTTATTTTTTCTCCTCAACACCACCAATTCCTACCCTCCCTCCCCTGGCAAAAAAAAAAAAAAAAAGGAAGAAGAAGAATAAACAAAACAAAACAGAAAACAAACAAAAAACCCCAAAACAAAAACAAAACAACACAAGACAAAACCCACCAAAACCTGCTTTGAATTTAACAGGCAGTGAAGGCTGGTGTGCAAATCTCATTATTACGTCAGTCATTTGTACAGGACTTTGGCGGCTACTTTAACCCTTACACTGTTGTTTTGTAAGAAAGGGAGGTGGGAAAGTAAAGCAATAAATCCACTGCTGCAACTTGTTTGTTAACACCTGAAGTTCAGAAAGCCGAAAACACAGACTGGATTCTAATCATTTCCCGTTTGTGAGCAGCAGCCAGAAGTAAATTCCAAGTGGTACAGTGGTGGCTTTAAGGGCGAAAGGCGACAAACATAGGGATAAACACCCATGTAAAAGGCTACAGACCATTTCCAGAAATCTACCCCTGTTGAAATCTTTGACACATTTCCTCCACCTGCCTCCATGCTTTCTATAGGAGAATTTCTAGCCTTCCCCCAGCTCAGTACTTGAACTTTACACTCCTGCACTGCATCTCTTCAAATGCTGTTGTGATTCAGGAAGTCTCTTTAGCATAAACCATGGGGGAGGAATAATTAACTAGAAGATCTGAGAAGCCTGCTGGGGCTTCCCTGAAGGGACTGGGAGAACACTCTCTGGACACAAATGCAGGAGAAAGGGTAAAGCCAGCCGAGTCTGTAGGAATTCCCCAAGTGCTTCTGAGCATAGGATCTTAGATACTTAGGGTTGGATGAGCTTCTGGTGGCCCAGTGTTATCACCAAAGACCCAAAGTGTTAGAATATCCACATGCTGGACTTTTTACCTGGGACGTGGTCTTAAAAAAAGACCTCTCCCAGGGCACCTGGGTGACTCAGTCAGTTAAGCATCTGTCTTGGCTCAGGTCAAGGAAACCAGCCCAGAATCAGGCTCCTTGTTTAGCAGGGAATCCACTTCCCTGTCTCCTTTGGCTCCCCTCTCCTCTTCCCTGATTGTGCACTCTCTCTCTCTCTCACACTCTAAAAATAAATGATTTTTTTTTTTTAAAAGAAAAGAAAATCACTCCTCCAGCTTAGGATGTTAATAACAGTATCCATCTCAGCAAAGGTTATAAGAATTATTGAGTTAGTTCCTATACATCTCTTAGAAGTGTGTCTGCCTAAGCCATTCCCGTGCTGATTCAGTTCCAAAACTGCCCTCCAAGCATTCAACACTCCCAAACCCTCTTTTATAAGCACTTCATGGTCACACTACTCTTGGAGCTATGCCTTTACCTTAGGAGAAAATGGGAAATCTGGAAAAGCAGATTGATGTGGGTGTAGTGTGAAACTGTGTGACCTTGGCTGAAACAGAAACTTCTGTTTGCTCATCAGTAAAATGGGAACAATGAATTAAATCTCGTGGGGTTGTAGTGAGAATTCTCCTGGATTCTTTTATATCATGATTAGCATATTGTTACTGCTCATTTAAGGGGCAGACAGTCCCCTCTGTAATAAGAAAACAGCAGAAGTTGCCATTTTACTAACAGACACTGAAAGCTGAGTTTCATATCATTTTCACATGTCATGAAATACTATTCTTCTTTGGATTTTCTCCAGTCATTGAAAGAAGTAACAGTTATTCTTAGCTCATGGGCTGGATGAAAAACAAGATGCTGGGCTGGATTTGGCCCATGGGCCCTAACTTAGCTCCTAGGTCTACATATAGACAGA
>ML105865.1:15162-34047 GCA_003697995.1 Taxidea taxus jeffersonii | reverse complement strand
CCCCCCCCCAATCACAAAGACACACACACACACACACACACACTCATTGACATTGCTATCTCCACATTTAACAGTGGGTATACTCCCAAGCAATGGAGAGAGAAAACGGTATTCTAATTGAAAATGAGAAACTCTCAAAATGTATTTGAATGGAAATACCTCGATTTATGATCACTTGAATAGATCGGCTGAAACTTAATTTTTATTATTTTACAACAAAACTTTCTGGGTAAATTAACAGTATATATAAACTTCTCTTTAAATTACTTAGGGGCATAAACTAATTTCAAGTGCTTACCAATGCCGATTTTATACAAATTTAACACAGATTATCATTCCTGTATGTAATTAAACAAGGCACCCTGACGATGTCTTTTTATTTTTTTTTTAAATTTTTTTTAAAGATCTTATTTATTTGTTAGAGAGAGAGAGAGAGCACAGGCAGACAGAGAAGCAGGCAGAGGCAGAGGGAGAAGCAGGCTCCCTGCCGAGCAAGGAGCCCTATGTGGGACTCGATCCCAGGACGCTGGGATCATGACCTGAGCCTAAGGCAGCCGCTTAACCAACTGAGCCACCCAGGCGTCCCTGACGATGTCTTTTTAAATTTTGCATCAAGTCCTTATTGTAGTATAAAACATATACAGCAAAGTACACAAATCTTAAGTACACAACTGATGAATTTTTGTAAAGTACATGTTTGTACCACTACCTCTGAGATCAAGATACAGAAAACCACCAGCACTCAGAAGTTTCCATCATTGCCTCTTCCCACATATATGTGACTCCCAACAAGAGTGCTTGCTTACCATCTCACTTCTATCATCTTGGATTACTTCAGCAGGTTTTTGACCATACAAACATTGGATCGTTCAGTATTATGGTAGGCAGAATTCTCAGAGGACCTCATGCTTTCTGCCCTGTAGAATCTCCTGCCCTTGATTCTGGTGGGAACGTGAATATGATGGATCTCACTCCCGTGATTAGGTTACCAGATTTTGCAAATGTAATTAAGTTCTAAACCAATTGACTTTGAGTTAATCAAAAGGGAGATTATCCTGGGTAGGGCTAACCTAATCGGAAGAGCCCTTAGTAAGGATGGGGCCCTTTCCTGAAGCTGGCAGGGTGAGAAAGATAAGATCCTGCTGGCCTGGAAGAAGCAAACAGACGTTAGGGGGGACCCCATGTGGCCAGGAGGCCTCCGGGAGCTAAGACAGATGTGGAGCAGGCAGTCGCAAGAAAACGGGCCCCCTCCCCTACAACCACCGGGAGCGGAATTCTGGCAACGACCTGAATGAGCTGGAAGAGAACCCTGAGCTGCCCCTGAGACCCCGGCATGGCAGACACCTCCATCGCAGCTTTGTCAGACCCTGCACAGAGGACCCTGCTGAGCCCTGCCTACCTGCATTTCTGACCCAGACACTGTGAGATAATAAACGGGGCTCCTCGGTGTTGAATCTGAGCATAGTGCTTCTGCAACAACAGAATGTGCACGTCTCTACTGTGGCTGGCTTCTTCAGTTAACCGTTATTGGGGCGGGAGCGGGGATCCACACTGTCCCGTGCGGCAGCGGTTCCTGCTTTGCGTCGCTACCTTTTACTCCCTTGTGTGAATATGCCACAACTTGTTTGTCATCTGATGCTGGGCACTTAGGGGTTTTCTGTTGCTTTCTAGGGTGAATCATGCTTCTGAGCCTTCGGAGACCGTTTCTGTTGGCTACTGTCAAAGATAAAGCCATATGCTATGAAAAGTGTTAAGGATAGATTCTAATAATAGACTATTGCCACAGAAGAGAGAGAGTCCTATATGAACTGAACTCCCCTTTGATTTCTGCAGAGGTGGCCGGGGGCTTCACAGGGAGATTGAGGGACGAGGGAAGAGCTGAACAGAGGCTCAGTAGCGTCAAGGCAGTGAAAGGTTACAAAGGCCCTGTGGGCATCAATGCTGATTAGGCCAACCACGCGTGTTATCTGGCAGCTGTTGAAGTTAGGATTCTGTCTTCACATAAAGACGGGGAGACAAAGGTCCTATCCTTCCCAACAACTGCATTTCAAAGGACTGGCTTTCAGGTCCTTGAGAAAGACATCCTGGAGTGGTAGGAGATACATACACATCTCAAAGGGACAGAGGAAGGATTCTCATTTAAAACCCTTTTTAGCTGGGGCGCCTGGGTGGCTCAGTTGGTTAAAGCCTCTGCCTTCGCTCGGGTCATGGTCCCAGGGTCCTGGGATGGAGGAGCCTGAATCCAGCTCTCTGCGCAGTGGGGGGCCTGCTTCCTTCAGGCAGGTACTTTTTCTTTCTCTTTCCTTCCATGTAGGAGGAAGTGGGTGGGCTAAATTGTTGGTGCCCAGAGTCTGCAATGTTTCTAGGCCAAGGTTGAGGCCCAGCCAAGAAGATGGCTCAGAGGAGCTTGCCTAGAGTTTGTTCAAAGACAGAATCTGTCAGTATATGCTGGGGAGTGGGTCATGGGGTTGGCATGTACATGGTTGGCTTTAATAGGTACTGTCCCCCGGTTTTCAAAAGTGCTTGTACCACTGGATATAGACTCCAGCAGGAAATGAGAACTCCCCTTGACCTCCATCTTTGCAATGCTTGACAGTCTCAGTTTTGTTTTGTGCTTGGATGCCACCATTTTTATGGCGGTATCTCATTATTGTTTTCATCGGCATTTACCTGCTAATGATGTTACGCTGCTTTTCACATGCTTATTTAGATATTCTCTTGTGAGGTCTGTAGTCAAGTCTTTTTGCCCATACTTCTACTGTGTAGACAGCCCTTTCCTTATTGATTTGTAATCTGTGTAGATTCTGGATGAAAGTCTTCTCTGTCAGATATATGTATTATAAGTAATTCTCCCACTCTCAGGCTCACTTTTTCACTCTTTAAAGGTGAAATATTAATAATAAACTTCTATAAATACATACATTACTTATTTAAATGCAGCTGTAGTTATCAGTAGTTTCCTTTATTGCTGATTTGCATCCTGGTGATGAGACCTTTCCCTGCTCTGAAGTCATAAAGATGTTCTGTGTTACTTTCTAGAACTGTGCCATCTAATATGGTGGACATGATTTCATACTTGGAATGTGGCTAGTATGAGTGAGGAGCTGAATTTTTAATTTAATGTTAAGAAATTTCCATTTAAATACCAAATCAAGGGACGCCTGGGTGGCTCAGTTGGTAAGCGGCTGCCTTAGGCTCAGGTCATGATCCCAGCGTCCTGGGATGAGTCCCACATTGGGCTCCTTGCTTGGCGAGGAGCCTGCTTCTCCCTCTGCCTCTGCCTGCCTCTCTCTGCCTGTGCGCTCTCTCTCTCTCTCTCTCTCTAACTAATAAATAAATAAAATCTTTTAAAAATAAATAAATAAATAAATAAATACCAAATCAATGGAAAATGTTCTATTAAACACAACTTTTTGCTTTTTGAATTACATTTGATTTTAACCACTAAAAAGGTGTAACCTAAATAGGAATGTATAAAACATGTACCAGATTCTGAAGACTTAGTATGAATGAAATAATATAAAATATCTCAATAATTTGTATAGGACCACATGTTTAAATGATAATATTTTTGAAATTTGGGGCTACATAAAATATATGTTTAAGACTAATTGCTTGTTTCTTTTTACACTCTTTAATGTGGCTACTAGAAAATTTTAAGTTACATGTATGACTCATATTATATTTCTATTGAAGAACAGTTAAAGCAGTCTTATTATTTTACCTTTCACAATTTAGTCTGCTACCAAGCTAGGATAGATTTTTGTGTATTCTCTGAGGTAGAGGAAATGTTTACTTATTTATGTTATTCACTTGATTCCGTAGCATTCATTAAAAAGGCTGTCTTCCCCCACCCCACCACCCAAGTCATTGCTGTGGTACTTTGTCATAAATTAGGCATAAATTAGGTCTGTTTTCAGACCTTCTATCCTGTTCCACTGAATGGTTTGTCCTCGTGCCTGAGTCACACCATTTTCATTAAGTGGCTTTATAATAAATCTTCACAGCCTGGAACAGACCATCCACTTCATTCTTCTTCAAGATTGTCTTGCCTATTCTTGGCCTCTAGTATCTCCATGTGTCTTCCAGAATCAGTTAATCAGTTTCCACAAAAATATTTTCTGAACCTTTGATTGGGATTACATTTAATATATAGATAAATTTGGAGAGAATTAACAAATCCATGGACATAACGCCTCCCTGAGGTCTTCTTCAGTTTCTCTCCATGTTTTATGATTGTAGTGATCCCGCACAATTTTCATTAGATATATTCTCTAGTATTTGACTTTTTGCTGCAGTTATAAATGATAGTCTTTAATTGATTAATTTATAGATGTTTAAAAAAAAGATTTTATTTATTTATTTGACAGGAAGAATGATAGCAAGAGCAGGAACACCAGCAGGGAGAGTGGGAAAGAGAGAAGCACGCTTCCCGCTGAGCAGGGATGTGGGGCTCAATCCCAGGACCCTGGGATCATGACCGGAGCCTAAGGTAGATGCTGAACAACTGAGCCACCCAGGTGTCCCAATTTATAGGCATTTGATAGCTTTGGAATAATGAGTCTTTTGATCTAAGAATGTACAATATTCTTAGTCTTCTATTTAGCCAGAGTTCCTAAGATTCTAGCTATAAATCCTTTACCAGATACTTATTTGCAAATATTTTTCTCTTAGTTAGTGGATTGTCTATTTTCATCCCAACATCTTCCAAAAAATAGTTTTTTAGTTTGATGAAGTCAAATTTATTAATTTTTCTCTCTTATAATTTGAGTTATATTTAAGAAATCTTTAAGACCAAAGTCACTAAGAATATCTCCTGTGTTTTCTCCCAGAACTTTACAGTTTTTAGCTTTCAGGTTTAGATCTATAATCCAATTCTAATTAATTTTTATAGTGAATAAAAGTCAAGGTTTCTTGTTGTTGTTTTGGTTTTTGTTTGTTTGTCTATAGATATCTAGTTGTCAACACTACTTGTTAAAAAGACTATTCTTTCTCCATTGGGTTACTCTGACACCTTTATGATAACCAATTGACTAAATACGTGTGGTATGTCTCTGTGCTGTTTGATCTGCCCACTGCCCTATATGTTTATCCTTATACTAATAGCGTTCTGCTCTTGCTCTCTGTAGCATTAGAGCAGGTCTGGTCCCCAGTATTGTTCTAAAAAATAATTTTGGCTATTCTAGGTCTTTTGTGTTTTCTGTATAAATTTTAGAATGAGCTTATCAATTCCTACCAAATAAATTTGCTAGAATTTTGATTGGGATTGTTTTTTTTTAGTTCTAAGTCAACTGGGGAAGAATTGACAATTGCTGAGTCTTCCTGTTCATGAAAATGGATTATCTCTCCATCTAGGGTTTCTTTCATTTCTCTTAGGGAGTTTGTAGTGTGTAGATTCTGCATATATTTTATTAAATGTATCCCTGAAGTATTTCATTTTGTTGTTGTTGCTATTATAAATGGAATGGCTTTCTTCATTTTGATTTTCAGGTGCTCATTGTTGATATAAAGAAACACAGTTGACTTTTTATCATGTCCTTACTAAACTCACTTATTATTCTAAGAGCTTTTTTGTAGGATTTTCTAAATAAATAATCATGTTGTCCTCAAATACAGTTTGACATTTCTCTTTCCAATTTGTATACCTTTTATTTAACTTTCTTGCCTTATTGTTCTGCCTACGACTTCCTATATAATGCTAAATAGAAATGTTAAGAATGTACATCATTGTCTTTTTCTCCCAATAACAGAGGGATTATATTTCACTGCTGAATATATTATTTTCTGTAGGTTTTTAAGATAGGTACTTTCTATTATACTAAAGATTCCTTCTATTCTTAGCTTACTCTGACTTTTTATCATGAGTAATGATAAATTTAATCAAATGCTTTTTAAAATCTATTGAGATAATCATATTATTTTTACTTTAATCAAAAATGTACTGAATTACATTGATTTTTTTAATAGAGATTTGAAAATGTTATGCTATTATTGTGTTCTTGGAGTAAACCCAACTTGGTCATAGTATATCATCTTTTTATGTGTCACTATATTGGATTTGCTGGTTGTTTTTAGTAGTTCTACAGCTATACAGTTTGTGAGAGTTATTGGTCTGAAACTTTCCTTCTAGCAATATCTGTGTCAGGTTTTGGATTCAAATTTATGCTAGCCTTGTAGCACAAGTTGAGATGTGTTCCATCTTTTCTTATTCTCTGGAATAGGGTTTGTGTGTTTATTTTTTTAACACTGGTGTTACTTGGTTTTTAAACATTTGAACACAAATGAAGTCATCGAGCCTAGTATTTTCTTTTAGGATGGTTTTTAATTGTAGATTCGGTTTCTTTAATAGATACGTAAGAATTCAGATTTTCTATTTCTTCTTATGTCAGTTCTGGTAAGTCATGTTTTTCAATGAATTTGTCCATTTTACCCAAATTTTCAAATTCATTGTCATAAGATAGTTTGTATAATAGAATCCTGAATACTCCGGAGGACTTTTCATCCTCAATATTGGTGATTTGTGTTTTCTTTCTCTTTTTCTTAATCATTCTTCTTAAAAGTCATCAATGTTATATATTTTTGAAGAACCATATTTTTGCTTTGTTAATTTTCCATTTTATTTCTGTTTTGTTTTTATTGTCTCTCATAATCTGTTCTTATCTTGATTATTTTCTTCCTTTTAGATTCTTTAGGTTCATTGCTGGTTCTTTTTCTAGCCTCTTAAAATAGATCTTATGACACTGATTCTCAACTTTTCTTTTGCACAGTGTCTACACTGAAAGCTCTAAATTTCCCTCAAATCACTACTTCAGCTACATCCTAGTTATATTGTTATGACATATTCTTAGTCCATCCGCTTCAATTTACTTTTATTTTGTCCTTGATCCATTGGTTTTCAGAAAAGTATTACATAATTTCTAACGATTTTGAGATTTTCTAGTTATATTTTAAATTGTTGATTTTTAGCTTAATCTCACTATTGTCAAAAAGACATACTATGTAGGACTTCAGTTGTTTCCTTATGGCTTGGCATAGCACCAATTTAGTAAATATTCAACGTGCTCCAGAAAAGGATATATTTTCTCTGGTTGTTCTCAGCTTGTTGGAAGTCAAGGGACTTGGGAACTCTTCAGTCAGAATGACAAGCATTTCAGGAGCTCTGTGTCAAGAACTGGAATCAAAGACCAAATATTGGTGGGAATGAGGGACAGAGGCCAAATTACATATTTCCTATTATTTCACACTATCCTACATTAAATAGTTGATTATCTTTTAAAGAAGTTAAAAACCAGAAGGGAAATTATTTTTTATTTACTCTTTCTGGAGCTCTTCATTCCATGTGTTATATTCCTTCTGCTTTAGAACTTCTTTTGACATTTTTCTTATGTATGTCTACTAACAACAAATCATCCTAAAGCCTTAATTTTTTCCCTCATTTTAAATGGATCATTCACTGTAATAGAATTATAATCTGACAGACTTTTCTTTCAGCATTTTAATGATGTTTCATTATCTCTTGGCTTATTTAGGTTCTGATGAGATGTCCATGCACATTCTTATCTTTGTTTCTCTGTATGTAATATATCATTTTTCTTTGTCTGGTTTTAAGATTTTATCTCTGTGTCTGGCTTATTATCATGAGCCTTGCTATGATTTTCCTTATGTTTACCCTGCTTGAGGTTTATTGAGCTTCTTGGAACTGTGAATTTACAATTTTTATTAAATTTGTGCGATTTTCAACAATATTACATCAATGACTTTTTCTGTCTCCTGCTATCTCCTTCTGGCACTCCAATCTTATGTGTTTTAGACCACCTCATGTTATCCCACAGATCACTGAAGTTTTCTGCTCAGTTTTTCAGTCTTTTTTCCCCTCTGTGTTTCATTTTGGACTATCTCTATTGTTGTTATTTAATTTCACAGCCTATTTTTCTCTATAATGTTTAATCTACTGTTAAGCTGGCCCAGTGAAATTTTCATTTCAGATTTTGCATTTTCTATATCTATATGTTCCATTTGGTTCTTTTTCTATATTTTTTTACCTGCTCATTCTGTTCATACTGTCATTTTATATTCTTGAGCACATTTATAATAGTTATTTTCAAATCCTTGCCTGCTAATTCCATTATCTCTGAGTCTGCTTTTATTAACTGATTTTTCTCTTGATGATGAGTTCAATGTCCTGCTCTTTTGCATATCTAGTAATTGCTTTCTGGCTGCTAGGTTTGGTAACTATTACATTGTAGGGTGTCTAGACTTTGTTTCTTCATTTAAAGAATGTTACATAAGTAGTAAAAATGTTTGGCAGACAGTAGGTAATTTGTTTCTTTCAAGGTTGTTTTAAACCTTATTTGGGGCAGTTTATAATAACCTTTACCCTAGGGCTAATTTATCTCTATTAGTAAAGTATGACTTTTCTGTGGTCTCTATTCTAATGCCCCCAAAGTTTGTCCTACCCTAGCTAGGTGGAACTTGAGTATTTCTCAATCCTCTAAAAAGCTTTAGAGGTTATTTAGCCTATAACTTCCCAACAGTCACAGGCCCAACCTCATGTAGTTACACTCTATGCATCTAAAGTTTACTATTAAGAAATAGACTCAAGGGGACTTCTGTGCTTTTTCCTGACATGCTTTTTCTACATAGTTCTCTCCTCTACCCCCTCCCCCAACATTCCAGCTACCTCCATTCACCCAAACCCTGATCTCTGTCTTTTCAACTCAACTAACCTGGTACATTGTTTAGGTTGTTCCTACCTACACTGTGGCCTGGAAAGTGTCTCTAGAGAGGGAGATAATGTGATTGTAGGGCCTCATTTGGTTCTGTTCTTACATTTATCACAGTTCTGCACTGCCTGTTGTCTAATGTCTGGGAACAGCTGTATGGTATTTTGTCCTGATTTTGTGCTTTGCAGTGGGAGAGCAATCCCTGAATCAGTCACTCCATCATAGCCAGAGTGAAACAATGCTGCCAAATCTTTTTTAACTTGCAATTGAAAAGTAAATTTCTGGAATTGATGGTTCTGTGATGGAAAAGAGTAAAGAGGGGAGAGATTCAGAGGTAACTACATATAATGTTGGCTGGAAGTTTAAGAAATGCAGTATATTTGGAAATATTTTCTTCTCCATTTCAAAATAAGATTCAGTGGAATTATATTCATTTTTGGAAGTTTCTACTTTAGGTCACTATACTTCTCTGTACAATGAAGGCTAACTAGGCAGTGTTGCTAATATTACAGTATTGTTGATTTGGATCAATGGGAACAATGAGGCAGTTGCTGCTGCTACTGTTGATGATGACGACAAGATTTATTTATGCCTCTTCAATGAACCAGGCACTGTGTTAGGCTCTTTCCATCGATTACCTTTATTCTTTTACTATAGTACTGCAAGTCAGAAGTTGTGAGCTCCAAAAACCCAGGAAATTGAAGTTAGTTCCTCAAGCTCACACACTAAGAAGCAAACATTCTGTGACTACATTACTCCCTAGTAACCCAGTAGCCGGAGTTAGAGGACAACCTGAGCTCACCACCAGCAGTGCCCCCTTTCACTACTAGGCTACCCTCTGACGCTTTCTTTACCTGAGCTTCCCCATCTGGCAAATTGTAGTGGAAAACAGTTAACTCCTTCCCTGGGAAGGCTGTGCTAGTATATAGATGTTTTGCATTATTTCGCTTTGAATAACAGCATATGTAAATGTGCTCCCGAAGGTTAAAATTACCCTTCTTTTTTAAAACTTGGCCTCTCCCACTGGGGTAAATAGTTGAAAATTATGGGGAGGAAAAGGCAGGCTGGAGAGAATGTGAGTCACATGGAATTGCTTCTCCTTCTCCCTCTCTGCCCAGCATGTATTTCTATTCTGATATAAGCTGTCACGGCAGAGTGAAGATTTGTACATTTCCTCTCGTGGCCTCCTCACGCATTGTGACAGTCAGTATCCATCGCAGGTTCATCGAGACATCATTCATTAACTCCGCATCAGGAGGATGTCCAGGGACAGATGTCCTTGCTGAAAAGAATAAAAGCCTCCTGTGGCACCTGGAGGACTTTACCACACACGGTCTCCAGACAGATCACAAAGAGATTCTAGTGAACACGGGCCCTTTGCCGTCTCTAACCATCTACCTCTTGTTCAGAGGTTGGCCGAGCTCCTAGACTCCAGCTCTCCCCTGGGTCCTGCATTGTCGAGCCCTCCCTATCTTCAACTGCCTTTCCTGGCATTTGAATCATCACTTCGATGATGTGATAATATCTGCAAGTTGGGAAAATAAAAGTGGCATTTGTTTAGCCATAATTAATGAAATATTTATGTTGCATGAGACTATGTGATAAAACCTCAGGCTTAGCGTCCTTTTGCTTCTGATTACATTTGGGATTTTTTTTTTCATGACCAGACATTCTGACGCCAGCTCTTTTACACTGAGCAGATGTCATGTAGTAAAAATGGGTGCCAGATGCTGTGAGCCACAGAAGGGCGATTTGTTTAAGAGCTGGCTCGGACTTTTTTGCATTCAATTACTCTGCAGAATGAACCTTACCCGAGCATTTAGGTAACTCAGCTAACTTCAGACAAGCGTTTTAATAATAGATTTCATCGCCGAATGCGTTCTAAGCAACACACCATATAAATGGTGTTTAAGGAATTAATTGATTTCTGCATAATACCTTTTTTTTAATATGAAAGGAGAGCTGCAAAGCTCTTGGCAGGGACCCAGAAATGTAATTAACATGGAGGGCCAAATTTTCAGTTGCCCTCAGGTACTGCCTCTTCCTGCTCACGGCAGGTGCCGGGAGGGAAGAGCAGGGAGGAAAGGAATGATGGTAAGAAGGGAGAGGGAGAAAGAGCTTTGGGGCACAAGGCAGGAAAAGAAGCTGGGATTTCAGTGAGTTCTTCTCTTCCCATTTCAGGTTCCAAACACATCCCCAGCCGAGGGCAGGTGACAGGGGCTGCCTCTTCTACTTCCTCCAGCAACTCCTCTGCAGATGAAGGTTTTCATCCCCAGTCTTCCTTGCAGTCAAAGGTAACAACATTCGGCCAACCAAAGAAGGCCTTGGCTTGTGGGGACCATTTACCCTCCAGGTTTCAGACCCGTGGTGGACTCCAGCTGCAGTGGTTTCATTAGGATCATGTTTCATTGTATCTGACAACAACAGCTTTTTACCTGGAACACCAAGAATGATCTTTTTTTTTTTTTTTAAACTTTTAGAAGCTTGCCTTTCTCAGAAACTCCAACCGGCAGGTAAAAAAAAAAAACAAACACCACCAACAACAAACCAGACATATTTACTTAAAATCATTTGGTGACTGCAGCTCTTAAAGTGGGTTTAATATGTGGTCCAACAAGCAAACCATCGAAAAAAATTACAGCAAGCAGATGCATATTTCCCTGGGGGAAACACAGCTTCATTTAAGAAGCACTAGAGGCAGATTGCATGGAAAATGTTATGTTTATTCTAATCAGAACTATGAAATGAACCATGCAGTTGCATCCAGGCGTGGGTACTCCAAGGGTCCCCACTGTGGAAGGGTCTAGCTGCGTGCTGGCTAGGGATATGGCTGTCCTCTTGGCTTCATGACCGTATTTCTGGAAAACACTTTAAGCAACTCCCATACCCACAGATTTTAAAAACACAAACATTGTTATACGTCTTTAAAGGCATCTGTGTGTCACAGACATGAAGACACATCCCATGACCAAACCTCACTGTTGTTTTCTTGATCCACTGGGGCCGGGGCATTTTCACTGGGACTGAGGGATGAATGGTTGGACCTAAAATGCTTCCCAGGAGAACAGAGGAGCAGTTCACTGTGCTAACAGTGTTTATTTTTTGGAGCAGTGAGGATCTGAGGAGAAGGGGAGAGAACCAAATTTATTTACTTAGACTCAACTTTTCCATATCTGGCATTAGGAACTTCTGGCGTCATCTCAAGTCACTCAGGGGTTCCAGCTCCCCATGGGCCAGCTTAGAGCAAGTCAGGAGGGGGCTGGGACATGGCATGAGAGAGAGAGAGAGAGTGTGTGTGTGTGTGTGTGTGTGTGTGTGTGGTGGGGGAGAGGGAGAGACAGGGTAAGAGGGAGGGAGGGAATGCAAATGAAAAAGAATATATATGCATTTTTCATTTCTAACCGTGGACATCTCTGATTAGTTCAGTACTCAGCACAAATGAATTTGGTGTGTTATGTTGATTCCTGGGGTTTCTTTCCTGTCCCTCTCATCCCTTTCGGTGACCTTGAGTTAAGGCTGTATTCAAATGAATACAGGCATTCATCAGTCATGCTAATGGCCATTCCAACACTCGAGGAGAACAAGAGAATGGAATAGCCCAAAAACATCAAATAGCAAGACTATGAGATCTAGGGCAAGCCTTGCAAGTAGCTCCTTGTCCTCCTGCTGGCCCAGAACAGAGCCTGTCAGCACTTAAACTTGCAGCATGGAAAAGCTTACCTGCTTCACCTGGCTTCTGACCACTCTTACAGGAAGGGAAGCTAGCCAAAAGTTATTTCTTTACTACTTCCCAAGGGCCCACCCTAAAGGAACAAGGGTTTTCTCCTCTCTGGTTTCTTTATCTCTTCTGTCCCATACAGGTATGTCTCCAGCCCATTGGCACAGAGCTCACATCAGCTCAAATGAACCTTTGCGCAGGAAACTGGAGACAGGATGTGAACACTCCACCCCTTCCCTTCGCTTTGGTCCTCCCCACCCTCTCCCCTCCCAAAGCCAGGCCTGGACCTGGGAGACTGGGGCAGGCACTCGTCCTGGGTCCTGCCAGATCTCTCCCTTTCTCTGTCCTTTGTCTTTTCGTTTGTCACCCTGAGCCTCTCTCCTTTCCTCTCTCTGCTGTCATTGCCACTCTTGAGGATATAAGGACTGTGCCCAGCTCATCATAAGACTAGATGAGCATTTGTGAACAAATCATCCTTCTGTTCTATGTCAACATCTTTTTTTTTAATAAATTGGCCCATTTTGCAGAGGCAGAAACTGAGCCCAAGGTGCTCTGAAAGACTTCTCTGAGGCCCACAGCTTGTAAAGCAAAGCCCAGGATGTAGGTCCATGGGACCTGGACAGGGTGGGTGGGGGAGGGTTTGTTCCATTAGAAGCCAACACTACCAATTTGTTTTAATTTTTTTTAAAGATTTTTTATTTTATTCATTTTAACAGACAGAGATCACAAGTAGTCAGAAAGGCAGGCAGAGAGAGAGAGAGAGGAAGAGAAGCAGGCTTCCCGCTGAGCAGAGAGCCTGATGCGGGGCTCGATCCCAGGATCCTGGGATCATGACCTGAGCCGAAGGCAGAGGCTTTAACCCACTGAGCCACCCAGGCGCCCCTCAACATCTTTTCTGGTTTGCTAACTCTTGATAAAGCAGGAAATGTTTGGCAGCTCTGCTGCTTGAAAGTGTTAACATGGTGTGATGCTGTCAAGCCACCCCCTCCTTGAAATTATATCAATTGGTCTTTCCTTAAAAAAATATTTTATTTATTTATTTGTCAGAGAGAGAGGGAGAGAGAGCGAACGAGCACAGGCAGACAGAGTGGCAGGCAGAGGCAGAGGGAGAAGCAGGCTCCCTGCCAAGCAAGGAGCCCGATGTGGGACTCGATCCCAGGACGCCGGGATCATAATCTGAGCCGAAGGCAGCCGCTTACCAACTGAGCCACCCAGGCGTCCCTCAAATGGTCTTAATTTAGGAGGAAACCTTGACATTTCTATAAGGCAGGGGTCCTTGATGTGCCTGCACAGTATTTGGCCGAGGAAAGGCCATGTAGACCAGCTGAAAATGTGGTTGCTGGATTCAGGCTACCTGGGCTTAACTCCTGGCTCTGCCAATGACTAATTGTGCCATCTTGGGCAAGTTATTTTGGTCCAAGATTTGATTGCCTTATATTATTAAGTATAATTTGAGGGATATATGAGCTAATGCATGTGAAATAATCCATGTAATATCTGCCATGTAGCACTCACGACGTGCTGGGATTTATTATATAAATTAATATAATGGAAGCTCAAGAGATATTTGTGATGGAGTTAGATAGTCTCTGGGCAACAACCACAAGGGTTTCCACCATGCCCCTCTCCCTTAACCTTTCCAGAGAGATCCTGGCTGTCTAATGGTGGGGTTCCATTCCTGCCCCCACTATTGGCCCAGATCCTCTGTTCAGGGTGCTTGACAGTCAATCTAGAAGTTAGCTCCTAGAAATGGAGATGATATGATATGGAATAAGTTTCAGTTCTGAGAGCTAGAACTTCCTTCCAAGGATGAAAAAGATCTTTGGGATTCTAGATCCTGAGGAAAATTCTAGAAAAATGAAATTTCATCTAGATAAACATTTTCACTGACAATCTGTAGACACTCTGAGGCCTCAGAGTTGGCTGATTGCTGAGGAACATGATGGTCTCCCCAACCATATCCACGGAATGGGTGACTAAATGACCAGGATCCACGGGGCCCTGCAACCCGCATGTGCTTTTCAGGCATAATCTCTGACCTCCGCCATGGACCTGGATTCCTCTAGCAGTATCTGGAATACACCTTTTAGGTCCATTCTTCCCTTGTGGATTTAAACTCCCTTTAATGGGCAAACATCCAGTTCAATCACAGATACTGAATGCCCAGGCCCCAGGCTAGCCATAACAAAATTTTAATTTCATATTTGTTTCTGCCAGCATTAAAAAGAAATCTCTAGCATGCTCTGATCTTTATCTCAATATGTAGAAAGTGGATGAGTATGCTCCAAGAAGACAAACTGATAGTAAAACTAGCCCAAATTGAACATTTACTTTGTATACATAGGAGATAATATATATATAGATACATATACCTATATATGTGTATGTGTGTATATATCATATACGTTCATATATGCACACATATATGAAAAATAATTGATTTTAGGACACCATAATCATGCTAATTTATAATATGATGATCTAATAATCATGTCACTAATAATAAGAATCATGGTATTTACATATTTATCCCCTATCCTTTTCAAGTATTCTACAAAGGGAATGACCCACATTCTCTCAGTTAATTCTTATAACATCCCTACAAGGTAGGCATTCAATCATTTTCATCTCTTTGAACTTCAGAAAGTTGTGTGGCAGGCTGAAACTCACACAGCTTGGCTGGGATTTGATGCCAGCTTTTCAAGGCACCGGGGCCCAGTGCTCCACCAGTATTTTCTGCTCTCTTTGAAACCAGAAGTGTCTCCTCTGCTTTCCAATATGTGGATCTGGCCACACCATTTCTTCTTCTTTCTCTGGTGTTCCAAACCGGGAAGTGACACTACCAAGGTCCACATCTATTTTCAATATTCTATTCTATTTTCTATTTCACATTCTATTTTCAATTTCAGTCTATTTTCTATTTCAAATAGATTTTGAGTGTTCTGGATTTATAAGCCCAGGCATACACAAAATCCAGTGACATCAATGGCATATTTGCACAAGCAAAATGAAGTAGGGAAGGGAGCAATCTTATGCCTACCTTAAGCCAAGAAACATTTATATTAGAATTATTTAGACATATTCCTCTATTCCCAGATTTAATTAAGCAATGTAGACCCAACCTGAGGATTGTTTAATGTTAAATGGTTTCCATGTTGTGTGTGAGTGAGTGTGTGTGTGTGTGTGTGTGTTTATGTTTGAGTGTGTCTGTGTTTTCCTCTCAGGCTCATCCTTCTTGGTCCTTGTGGTAGCACCTGTGTAGAGTATAATTGTTGTGTTATTCCTTTCCTCAACTGAACCACGTCAATTCTCTATAAAGCCCATCTACGTATCTACATAGACACCATTCCCAACCCCAAACACACACCAGTTTCCCCATCGAGCACCTACAAGCCACATGTGGCTATTTAAATTTATACTTGAATGCATGCAAATGAAATGAAATTTAAAATTCAGTTTCTTACTCATGCTAGCTCATTTCAAATGTCCAATAGCCACATGTGGCCAGGGGCTTGCATATCTTAGCACAGGTACAGAACATTTCCATCATCGCCAGAAGTTCTATTGGACATCATCGTTCTAGAAGCTAAGCAGTAGCTTGGCTGGAGCAAGTAGAAGCCTGTGTCATTATTTTGTAGATTTTAACCCCATTTCTGTCAGATCCATTTTTTTTTCTTCTCTATTGGTTTTTGTAGGAGAGGAAGATGCTCAGAAGAAGAAGGAAGCTAGAGAGAGCAACAAAACAATTGGTTAAGCAAGAAGAATTGAAAAGACTTCATAAAGCTCAGGTCAGAAAACAAACTTGACTTTGTTGACTGAGCCTGGGGTCAGGGACCTGGCAATTGGCTTGGAAAGCCCCTTGGAAGTCTCTGTTGTACTGGGGGAGACAGGCTGGGGGAAAGTTCAGCCTCTCTTCTCTGAATGACCAGATCTGTGGGCATCCTAAAGGCCCTGACTCAGTCCCTGGTGGGACCCTGGGGCCTGAGGAGCCCAGGTGTAGAGCTGGCCCACTCGCAATTGCCTTTCCATCTGCAAATGTGTGTCGTACAAAGTGAGTCTGGAATGACAGCCAACACAGGGCCATGGGAACCCTCCCAAGCCCTGACTGCCACATTGGCAGTGGACTTGGTCTTGCCCTCCGTGAGGATACAACTTTCCTCGACTTCCTGCCAGTGTGCCTGCTGAACTGACAGCTATTAGGAGCTGTCTCTATTCCAAGGTTCATCACAATCCCAGGCACCTAGCATTTCAATATATAGATTCCCTATTTCGGTTGTTAACACTAACATTTCTGCCTGAGTGGGTCTGCCCTCGTCTGTCACAGACAGACAAAGGAAGCAGACAGTCAAGGCATTCCCCACATCCCTGAGGACCCTAGACTTAGCCCTGACAAACAGTGAGGTTTTAGGACAGAAGGACTTAGAGTGACCACTCAGATTCACTCAGTGTTCCTTTCTATTCCTTCCTGCAGTTGCCCCCTTTATCTGGCTATGTAGTTCTGTTGAACTACAGGAAGCCTCCTTTACCCTTCACAGTGACTGACAAGGGAGCCACCCCTTTCACCCAACGGACAGAGAAAATCCCCAGAAAGTCCCTCTGTCCCCTCTCAACTTCTGAAACAGCTTTCCTTGAAACATTGTAACATGGCCTTGTGAAAATGAGCTAAGTCTTCATGTTGTGGCATGGCAGACTGGCATTCCCCCTCCTTACCTGCTGCCTCTGGACCGCAGGTGATGATGAGAACCACCACAGCCTTTGGAAGCCTCATCTGCTAGTGCTCACAGCAGCCCCTTCTAGTCTTCAAGATTTTCATCCTTGGGTTCCAAAGAACGGCCACTGTATTAGTTTGCTCAGCTGCCGTAACAATAGAGCACAGAATATGTGGCTTAAACAACAGGAATTTATTTCTCATAGTTCTGGAGGCTGGAAACCCAAGATCAAAGTGCCTTCAGGACTGGGCTCTGGTGAAGCTTCTCTTCCTGGCCTGTAGACCCTGCCTTCTTTCTGGGCCCAGCTGGAGAGAGAGATGGCTCTCATGTCACTTCATCTTCCTGTCAGATCTCCAGTACTGTGGCATTGGGGGCCCACCCTGATGATCTCATGTAACCTCAATTACTTCCTTAAAGGCCCTGTCTCCAAATACAGTCACACAGGGGGGTAGGGCTTCACTATATGAATGGGGGGGCACAAAACAATTCAGTCTGTAACTACCATACAGCCATAAATGCATGACAGTTGGTCATAAAGTCATTTAAGTGTATCTCCCTTCCATGAGTGATTCTATGTCATGCCATCAAGAGATGGATTCATAAAAACAGACTTGTCTTTAAAAGAGAGACAGAGGGCTTGAAATTACGGTGGTATTACATAGAATTCCCATCGATTTCAGATTTTACATTAAACCCTGGGATGTGAACGCCCTTAGCTGGGAGGAGGAGAGCCAGGGGGCCCCTCAGGCCTGACCCCCACCTGCTTATCTTCGCGGGGTTGGAGGTACTTCAGTGACTGTCCTCTGAATCCAGGGGAGACTGAGAAGATGTGGAGTTAAGGAGGAGAGGGGGTGAGACAGCTGCCGTGAGGTGAAGGAGGGAGAGCACATACTTTCTACCTGCCCAGACAGCTGCCGGCTCCTCCTGTGTCCCTGTTCGGCCACGAGATCTGGCTTCTGGCAGCATGCTGTTTGAAAGCAGAGGAAACCGATGAGCATAGAATGTACATGGGAAAGTCTTTCCCCTCATTTTCCTTCCTAACACCGACAAGAGAGAAATAGCCAGTAGGGAAACTGGGAGCGTAAATGCGAACCCAAGTTTGACTGGGTACCAACAGTGAGTCTACAGAGGGTGTGAGGTTGTCCCTCACTGGGTCCCATGTTCATCATCTGCTACTAACAGCCACTGCACATTAAGAGGCCCCTGGGTGTCAGCCCCGTGGTACAGGGAAAGAAGAGGGACCATCTATAGCTGAGGACGGGAGCTGGACACACCGAGTAAGGTGTACCAAACCCCGGGAGTTGGCCTGGGGTCTCCTGCTCCAGACCAACTTCTCAGGAGGTATCTGCTGGCTCTTCTTGGCAGAATGGAATGCGACCATGCTCTGTGTTTGCCCCCAGAACCGCATCCTCTGAGTAGTTGCTGCCCATCTGCGTATGCTTTGACCATATTCAGAGGCGAAGGCACAGAAGAGTCTTGGAGCCATGAGAACCAGCCACCTAGCCCAGTATCCTCTGCTTGAGGGCACGTCTGTGTGGTTGGCCTGGTCAAGGATGACTGTTCTCGCGTCTCCATGGGGGCAGATGGAGCTTTTAGACAGACTCCTTGCTTTATGTGGTCACACTATAGAAGGGAGACATCAAGATCTTGTTATTTGGGAATTCAGAGGTCCTTACCCAAGGAGGGACATCATAAGAACAGGGCCTCTTCTTAAAAAGTAAGTAGCAGACTCAGC
>ML105865.1:0-10162 GCA_003697995.1 Taxidea taxus jeffersonii | reverse complement strand
TTTCAATACATGGAAGCAGGTGAAATCTCTTGGAAACTGAGAGCAGCTTAGAAGGAGAAAGATTTGTCCCTAAGGGAGGGATATGAGAATTACTTTTCCCTTACAGCTCTATCAACTTTGGGGGAAGGTTTACCAGCTGGTTATCTGCATTGAGCTTGTTGTTTGTTTGGAAGGTTTGCTAAGAGCCAGATGGCTTCTCCGTCGCAAAAATGGAGTTTACAAAGAAATAGCAGAATGTGTGAGGCTGCCGGTAGGTGGCAGCAGGAGCTCATGTTATGCTGAGAGAAACTGCAATGCTAAGCTAGCCAGGAAGAGGGAAGTAGTTTGGCTTACACTCTGTGGTTTCCATCTTGATGGCTGCTGAGGAGCAGAAGAAATGATACTTTCCTTGGTAATGTAACAATGAGGTGTCCTGAAAAGAACGCAAGTACTGGAATCAGGCACTTGTGAGTCTGAGTCCCGACGCCATTCATAGAAAATGGCCAGGAGTAAAAAGATCCCAAAATTGATGGCTAAGCAAGTCAGGAATTTAGACGGGTTTGCTGAAACGTTGAAAGTAAACAGTGAAATTCAGTGCATCAGAGCATGGGAGTTTTTTACTCACTGCCCAGCAAGCAGCGGGAACGCAGCATGGTACAAGTTGTCCTCTACCCAAGTGCGGCCGTGTGACCTGGTGGGCGCAGATGGCAACTGTGCACACGGTGGATGGCGCCACAGCTCAGGAGCTCAGGCCAGGGTACTCAGCAGCCTTTACAGCAAGCACTGAACAAGCCAGCCCCTTCCCAGGAACCAGGTAGCTGTACACTGGTCACCCTGTGGGATCCTGATCTCCTTCTCAGAATTATCTCCTTGGCTGGGTGCAGGAGGCTCGGGGCTGGAGGATAGTAGGGACTTGCCGTTTGGCATACTCAGCAGAGACATGCAGGGAGGCTCTGGGTCTACTGCAGATTGCCTTACTCGACAAATAGGAATTATCCCTTGATTGTGTGTTCTGCTCGGATTCAGGCTCTGTGGGCACCCTATAGAAAGCCAGGGGTTACACAACAAAGATGGGCCCCGTGAGGGTGACCCCAAGAGTCTCTTCCTGAGGAGGAAGCCTTGAGTC
This sequence comes from Taxidea taxus jeffersonii, assembly GCA_003697995.1. Classification (NCBI taxonomy): domain Eukaryota; kingdom Metazoa; phylum Chordata; class Mammalia; order Carnivora; family Mustelidae; genus Taxidea; species Taxidea taxus. The sequence goes on along the minus strand of ML105865.1, from coordinate 9,057 downwards.
CTCTCCACTGTGTGGATTCCAGACACATTAAGGTTATCTGCCCTAAAGGATTTCTTTACACAAAAAAACCACCATGACAACAGCAAGACATGCATTTTGTATCACAAGTTAGTACATATAAATATATAACTGAATACAATTCATCAAGAAATAATATTGAATTTTGCTACACATAAACGACTAGTACTTTCCATTCTGTCTTATTTTTAGTGCTTGTGGTGACCCGTCAGATTAACTTTGCAACCCTCAGGTTTAAAAAACATGGTCATAATGATCTTTACCTGGAAAAATATTTGAAACTACATTACCAAGTGGCCGACTCAGCCAGAAATACAGAATGCAGTTCCCAAGAAGGCCAGAGCAGCAGAATGGTGGACTAGATGTTGTAACAGCCTATTCCCCACACGTCTACTTTCTGAAATACCACTAGGCTCCCATGTAAGCTAGGTAAACCTCTTAGGGCCAAGAAGAAGGAAGAGAAGAAGACAAGTATGCTGAAACTTCCACGTGCCAGGAAGGAAGCAAGCATAAAAAAGAAATCCAGGGTTGCCTTAAGGATAAATATCAGTGGTTTTAAAGTTTAAGCCTTGGGACTAACAAAAAGGAGGGATGCTAACCTTGGGAGTCCGCATTACACCAGTTCTTCCAGTTTCCTGAACAACAAGTATAGATCCTCTGTGGAAGAAACCACGCTTTAGTTTATGCACTCAGGATTCAGACAAATTAAGTTCAATAAACTATGAAATTATAATAAATAATCCTACAAAACACAAGGAAGTGAGCCACTAGGAATGGCCAAAACCACAAATTTAAATGGCCAAGAACTTCAACTGTTATTAATTGTTACAGAATATATTATGTCCTTGTGACAAACGTTTGCAGAAATAGATGACACAGAAAGATGAGCAAGCAGAAAAAAACACTACAGAAGTTAACAGGCAACACCACCTTTGCCTTGACCAGCCATAACCACGGTCAAATGTAACATCATGAGCTTCCTGCTGTGATGGACCAAGAAAGACACAGCATCCCTTACGTGGCAGAAATGCTTAACCTGAATTTAACCACAAGGATATAATCAGACAATTGCAAACTAAGAGACAGTCTGCAAAATAACTCACAAATGTCAAGGCCATATAAAAGCAAAAGGTGGAGGGCTATCTAGGAACTGTCCTAGATGAGTCTAGGGGACCAAAGAAACATAACAACTAAATAAAATGCTTGATCCTTTAGGTTTATGTTTTTCTGAGTACAAAGTTGAGAAAATGACCAGAGATTTTTTAAAGGATTTTTAAAAAATAAATAAATGGGGAGTCTGAAAATGAAAAATATATTCATTGAAATTAAAAACTCATTGAGCATACTGCACAGCAGCTTGGACACAGCTGTAGAGAGAATGAGTAATTTGGACAGTATATCTGAGGAAATGAACCAGACTGCAGCACAGAGAGAGAAGGAGATGGAAAATATGGGAGCGTGGTTTGTGGATGGATGTAGAAGATGAAACTAAAAGGTGTGGTGCATGTTCAATCAGAGTCCTGGAAGGAGAGAACAGAGAAAATTAAGGTCATGTATTATTTGAAGAGATAATGGATGAAACATGACAATGAGGCATTTATAAATGTTAATTTTCTTCTTCTGCAAGTGGGTGAAAGACATGAATCTATAGAGACAGAGGTTCTGGGAAACAGAAATCAGGATAAATTTGAAATACATCCATACTTACCTTGGTACCACGAGGGAAAATGTAGAACATCAAGGACAGAAATGACCTTAAAGTGGATAAAGAGTTAAGATGAATCTCTAAAAAGGGAACAAAATTTTTACTAACCACCCTTTTCTCAACAGCCATAATGATTATAAGACAGTGGGGTAAAAGAGTCAAACAGCTAAAAAAAACCCAAAAAAACAAAACCATCTCTCAAGCTAGAACAGTGTAACAGAAAAACTGTATTTCAAGAACAAGTACACAATAAAGAAATGTTCATTTTTTTCTCAAATAGAGTTAATTATGTATAAACAAAATTCTAGACAATATACTTTAAGAAGAAAAGGATATATGCAAAAGGATGGTCTGAAATATGTAGAAGAAATAGGGAATAAAAAATAATAAGCATGTAAATAAATCAAATAAACTGTTGATATAAAATAATATGGATTTTTAAAACAGAACTGAAGTACTGGATACAAGATACAAGTTTGGAGTTGAATGATTGGAAGTAAAGTGTCCTAGGGGCCTTATATTGTTTAAAAGAAGGCTGAGATAGTAAGTGTCAACTTTGTTAAGGTATTAAAAATACCTCTTTAAATTTTAAATGTAGACACTAAAACAAGGGAAATAAAATTAGTAACTTCCAAATCTGTTGGAGGAAACAAAGGGAGAAGAAATTTTTAAAAATAATAATCAGCCAAACAAAATCCCAACTCAATTCCAAGTAAAAACAGAAGAGCATTTTAGAAAGATAAAAAGATAGCACGAAGTAAGACATAGAAGGAACTCCCAAGTATCACAGTAATCATAATGAAAGTTAATGAACAAAACAATGTATGCTGTTTAGCAAATCCATATAAAATATAAATACACAACAAGTTGTGAAGTAAAATCATGGCAAAATATATACTAACTAGGGCACCTGGTGGCTCAGTGGGTTAAGCCTCTGCCTTCGGCTCAGGTCATGATCCCAGGGTCCTGGGATTGAGCCCCGAGTCGGGCTCTCTGCTCAGCAGGGAGCCTGCTTCCCCCTCTCTCTGCCTGCCTCTCTGCCTACTTGTGATCTCTCTCTGTCAAATAAATAAGTAAAAATCTTTAAAAAAATATATATATATATATACACACACACACACACTAACTAAATAGAGCTGGGGGTAGTATGTGTTTAAAATTTTCGATGACAGGGACACCTGGGTGGCTCAGTTGGTTAAGTGGCTGCCTTCTGCTCAGGTCATGATCCCAGCATCCTGGGATTGAGTCCAACATCAGGCTCCTTGCTCAGCAGGGAACCTGCTTCTCCCTCTGCCTCTGCCTGCCACTCTGCCTGTGCTCGCTCCTGCTCTCTCTCTGACATAAATAAATAAAATCTTAAAAAAAAATTTTTTTAATTTTCCATGACAAAAATATTCAAGAAATGAGAAAAAAATCTGGAGGTAATTACATTAAAAGCAGATAAAATAGCCCTTAATACAAAAACGATGATTAGAAATATAAAATTACTACATAATTTTTATTTTTTTTATTTTATTTTTTTTAAGATTTTTATTTATTTATTTCAGAGAGAGAGCATGAGAGGGGAGAAGGTCAGAGGGAGAAGCAGACTCCCCGTGGAGCCGGAAGCCTGATGCGGGACTCCATCCCGGGACTCCGGGATCATGACCCGAGCTGAAGGCAGTTGCCCAACCAACTGAGCCACCCAGGCGCCCCATAATTTTTATTTTTTAAAAAAGATTTTGTTGGGCGCCTGGGTGGCTCAGTGGGTTAAGCCACTGCCTTCGGCTCAGGTCATGATCTCGGGGTCCTGGGATCGAGTCCTGTGTCAGACTCTCTGCTCAGCAGGGAGCCTGCTTCTCTCTCTCTCTCTCTGCCTGCCTCTATGCCTACTTGTGGTCTCTCTCTGTCAAATAAATAAATAAAATCTTAAAAAAAAAAAAAGATTTTGTTTATCCATTCACTTGAGAGTGAGTGAGAAAGCGCAAGTCATGGGAAGGGGCAGAGGGAGAGGGACAAGCAGACTTCATGCTCTGTCCCTCCAGCTCCCAGCACCGAGCCCAATGTGGGGCTTGATCCCTGGACCCTGACCAGGAGCTGAGTGAAACCAAGAATTAGAAACTCAACCAACTGAGCCACCCAGATGCCCCATATTACTACATGAGTCTTAAATGATCAACTCACCAAGAAGATATCACAGTTTTAAATGTGTATGTGTTGACAATAATATGCTCATAATATATGTAACAACAAAAAAGATAAATTACAGGGAGAATTTCTACTACTGCAGCAGGAGATTTTAGTATATCTTTCAATGACAGTCAAGCAGACCAAAGGTATAAATGGGAACAATACAACTAATAACCTTAATTTAAAAGACATTTATAAATTCCTCTACTGACACCTTAGAGAATGAATATTCTTCTCAAGTTCACATGGTGATTTATAAAAATTAACCATATTAGTTCATAAAATAAATCTCAGCAAACCTAAATTATACAGACCACATCCAGTAGTACCATGTACTTACCATGTACTTAACTTAGAAGTCAATAGCCAAGAGATAATTTCTAAAACCATGCATTTGGGAAGTTAAAAGATACATTTCTCAGGCTGCCAGGGTGGCTCAGTGGGTTAAGCCACTGCCTTCAGCTCAGGTTATGATCTCAGGGTCCTGGGATCGAGCCCCGCATTGGGCTCTCTGCTCAGCGGGGAGCCTGCTTCCCCCTCTCTCTCTGCCTGTCTCTCTGCCTACTTGTGATCTCTCTCTCTCTCTGTCAAATAAATAAATAAATATCTTTAAAACAAGATACATTTCTCATGGATCAAAGAAAAAATCAAATTTCTAAAAATACTTGGATATTTAAAATATTCCAAATATTTAAATATATAAAAAATATATAATACATAAAAATATATATTTAAATATCAAAATATATTTAAAATATACCAAAATATGCCTTTACATACAGGAGAACAGTAGATCAAAACTCAGGGGATATAGTGAAAACTCTGTTAAGAGTTAAGTATTTAGGGTAAGTATTACCCTAAATACTTTTATTAGAAAAGAAGAAAGGCTGAAAGTTAATGAGTTAAGCCTCCAACTTAGTTTAGAAAAAGCAAAAACAAAATAAACCTAAGCAAGAAGATAATAAGCAGAAGGAAATGAAATAGAGTCCTGCATTGTAAAAGGGACAGGACCAAGCAAGCCAAATGTTGGTTCTTTGAAAAGACTGATAAAAGACTAGAAGCAACCCTCTTAAACTGATTTTTTTTTTTAAGATTCTATTTATTTATTTGACAGAGATCACAAGCAGGCAGAGAGGAAGGCAGAGAGAGAGAGAGGAAGGGAAGCAGACTCCCTGCCCAGCAGAGAGCCCGATGTGGGGCTCGATCCCAGAACCCTAGGATCATGACCTGAGCCGAAGGCAGCAGCTTTAATCCACTGAGCCACCCAGGTGCCCCTTAAACTGATTTTTAAAAAGAAGATAGAAGACTGAAATAAACAGATTAGGATTGAAAAGGGCAGACATAACCATAGATATGGCAGATACAAAAAAAGAAGAATATAAATGAATATTTAATGCTAATTAATTTTAAAATTTGGCAAACTAAGGGTGATTTAACAATCACCATATTAACAAATGAAAGGGGAAAATCACATGGTCTTTTTTTTTTTTAAGATTTATTTATTTATTTATTTATTAGAGAGAGCTCAGGCAGACAGAGTGGTCTCAGGCAGAGGCAGAGAGAGAAGCAGGCTCCCTGCCGAGCAAGGAGCCCGATGTGGGACTTGATCCCAGGACGCTGGGATCATGACCTGAGCAGAAGGCAGCTGCTTAACCAACTGAGCCACTCAGGCATCCCTGGTCTTTTCAATATAAGAAGAAAATATCATTTGACAAAATTCAGCACTCATTTGGGACAAAAACTTTTAGCAAAAAAGGAATTAGGACAGGGTAAATGTTTTTAGCTTGAAAGATATCTTTGAAAATGTTATAGCAAACATCACTGTTAAATGGTAAAATATTAGAAGAGTTTCTTTAAAAATCAGAAATAAGAGAAGGAAAATAAGAAACCAGAATAAGAGAAGAGAAGAATACCTCTTCTAGTCAACATTGCACAGGGGACAATAGTCAGTACAGTAAGACAAGGGGAAAATGGCATAAGGTTTGGAAAGGAAGAAGCAAATTTTGTTGTTTCCAGATAATAGAATTATCCACATGAGAAGCACCCCAAAATGGACAAATAAGTTATTAAAAATAAGAAGAGCCTATATGACTGTTATTGGATATAAGCTTAAAATAGAAAAAGCAATTGCATTTCTAGATCTCAGCGTAAAGCAATTAAAAAATGAAAGAGCAAAGATGTCACTTGCATTAGCATATAAACATATGGTACCTAAGGAGAAAATGAAACAAAAAATGTATAGAACCTTTATGAAGCCAATTTTAATACTTCACTGAAAGCCACCAAAAGATTCAAACATAATCTCACATGTACAAAAACCTGATATAAGCCTACAGTGGCATTGCCGATCATAGGAAATGAATGAGTCTGGGACAAGTGGTTTTCAACAGAGGAAAAAGATGAAATTGAGCCTTACATCATACAAACAAATCAGTTTCATAAGGATTAAAGATTTAACATGAAAAATGAAACTTGAAAAGTTAGAAAGAATCTTTTTAACCTCTAGCTGGTAGTCTGTAGACACTATGAAGGAAAAGAGAAGATAAGCCTCTACTTTAGAAACTACATCTGCAACAAATATAACCAAAAAAAGAATCAGCGTTCTAGACTATGTAAAGAACTCTTACAAATCAATAAGAAATAGAGAAGCAAATATTTGCCTATATAAAAATAGGCAAATAATTTGCAATGACATGGATGGAACCAGAGGGTATTTTGCTAAGTGAAATAAGTCAACCAGAGAAAGATAATTATCATATGATTTCACTCATGTGTAGAATTTAAGAAACAAAACAGAGGATAATAGGGGAAAAGAGGAAAAAATAAAACAAGATGAAACCAGAGAGGGAGACAAACCATAAGAGACTCTTAATCTCAGGAAACAAACTGAAGGTTGCTGGAGGGAAGTGGGGTGAGAGGATGGAGTAACTGGGTGATAGACATTAAGGAGGGCACGTGATGTACTGAGCACTGGTATTATATGAGATTGATGGGTCACTAACCTCTACCTCTGAAACCAATAATAACATTATGTGTTAATTAATTGGATTTAAATTAAAAAATAAAATAGGCAAATAATAAAAATATTATTTCATAGAAAGAATACTCATTAGTAACTAGGAAAATGCAAATGAAGGGCGCCTGGGTGGCTCAGTGGGTTAAAGCCTCTGCCTTCGGCTCAGGTCATGATGGCTCCTGTCATGATCCCAGGACCCTGGGACCGAGCTCCGAGGGCTCTCTGCTCAGCAGGGAGCCTGCTTCCTCCTCTCTCTCTGCCTGCCTCTCCATCTACTTGTGATCTCTGTCTGTCAAATAAATAAATAAAATCTTTAAAAAAAAGAGAGAGAGAAAAGAAAATGCAAATGGAGATTACAATGATAAACTATTTTAACTATTAAATTAGCAAAATTTTAAAAACTTTATAACACTAGGGCTGTGGCAAGGGTAAGAAGCCAATGGAGCTTTTTATTCAATGTTAGTGGGAGTAAAAACAGTCATAGCTCTTTGGAAAACACTTCCGCTTTCTGCTGTGAAACTGACTGACCCTTTGCATTCCATACTATTCAAGAAGTTCATTTGCGAGCATATATTGCAGAGCAGAACGTGAAGAGCAGCTTAGATCTCCATCAACAGGAAAACAGATCAACTGCAGGATGTTCAAAGATATCCCCCAAAGTGATTTTGACTGTTGAGGAAAGGAAGACTCCAAAAAACAAACAAACAAAAACTATTGTAAATTATTTCAAGGGAAAAAAAGAAAATTGGATGGAACAATTCAGTTTAGCTTGTGTCTGTTGAGTATAGTAGCATCAGTAGAAATCAGTGTGGCTAGGCAACTCTCTCCTGGACCACGTTTTAGAAGGACACATAAGAGAAATTAAGAAGGAGACATGTAATGCAGGGTAAAAGTCTGGCTTGAACCTGTGGGTATAATGCAGCAAAGAGGCTGAATCTAGAATTTAAAAAAAACAAAACAAACAAACAAAAAAACTCTAAAGACAGCAAAATAGTGCCTTTAAAGCTGTTTCTTTTGGATTGACAACAAGGAAAGGAGAGGCCCATTGCTGAGGCAGATGGTGTAATGTTACATGATGAAAAAAGACAGAATTTCCAACTCTCAGCTTTTATGTTTTCTTTATCAAGGAAAATGGTCCTCAATCTAGAAATGTTAAACACATCTAGAAGAGGGAATTGAAACTGCATGAGAAATCTAGGTGAGAAAAATGAGACAGCAATGAATTCAGGTTTGTAAGCCCAGGTGAGAGATGGTATATAGACTAGAGTCTTGGGTGTGGCATTACTCAATCAGAATTGGTTGAATGAACCAAATTAACCCCCTGGTGTTTGAAATATTGGGTAGATGTAACCTCTGTCTTTGGAAACCCATGGAGAATTCCAGAACCAAAGACTGAATGCTAGTATATTTTCTACGTTTCACATCACATGGGAAAGAAATACAAATTCTGATCCTGGTGAAAATTCTAGAAAGCATCATGAAAGAAACTGTGAATATTTAGAAAGAAATTTAGAGATTATTAGGAACCACTGGTGTTTACTGAGAAGCTGTGAAAACAAATGTCATTTCCTTTTCTGGGTGGAGTTGTGAGATTTGTAGTGCCAATGGACATGGCAGACATTGTGAAGCTTGATTTCAGGAAATTAGTTTACCAGAGTTTTCCTGTAACAGCCTCATGGACAAAATATAGACATGTGTACTGGATGACCGGGTGTATTTACAGTGTGTAGAACAGCCTCACCCAAAGCCTGGGAAGGGTCCCTAATGATGGGCCAGATGGTTCTGTTCTTGGTCCAGTCCTATCTGACATTTTGTTTTTCAATATTGCATAAAGGCCCAGGATGCCCATTTATCAATTCTGCAGAAATCCCAAAGCAAGGACTGTGTCAGCTAGATAAAATATTCCAAAAGATTCCCCTATGATGGAACAGAATAAACAAGATACAGAAAGTCTTGAATCATGTGAAGGAAAAGATCAGTTGTAGAAACAGAACCCAGAGTCATCAGACTTCACCACTGCGGTGTGGAACCATTTACTGAGCTTAAACCACATGCCGTTGCCGGGGCTGGGTTAAGGTCTTCACGTGCACAGTCAATCCCATTGTATTTCCGTAACAGATAAAAAGGCGGAGGCTCAGGGAGGCTATGC